>CAHIKZ030000881.1:260000-275000 GCA_903632075.3 Acanthosepion pharaonis
ATAACATTCATCGGGTGGTTCGTAGGTTAATGAAGCTTTAAAATTTTGTTTGCGAAGAGTTTTCGCCATTTTATATCAACTTTACTAATCTACTTTTCGTATGAATGATTCATTGTAAGATAAATTGAACTGCACCACATATTATATTATATATATATATATATATATATATATATATATATATATATATATATATATATATATATATATCATCTCGATGCTACAGAAAACTGGGTAATTGCATTAGGAACAGTAAAGTTCTGACTAAATGCAACATGACGTGTATTGATGTCGTCTTAATGAAAATCTAACTAAGATTGGCGGGACATCTTTATCGTATAAGCTATGGCAGACTCCTAAAACTACTAACCTTGGCCAGCTTCTGCCAAGCAGGTCAGTTAGAAGGACACTCTTGCGTTTCAAAGACAAACACAAAGACAATCTGAAGCGATGCACAATCCTGTTTTCTTCCTGGGTAAACAAAGCGTCAGATCGAAGGCCCTGTCACCTGTCCTGCTTCTCATTTATACAAAACTTTAAGCGAGGCTGACTTTAATATCGGGATCAACTGCATTTAAATATTCCAGAAGGATGGCTGCATGATTCTCCTGCAGTTGATAACCTTTCCTACCACTGTGGCTTTGTTGCTTGTAGTAATACAGATTTTGCCGTTCACTCACGGAAACATGTGACAATTGATCCTCAACCACTGGAGCCAAATGGCTCAACCATATCTGTCTAACCTTCCATCCGTCTAAAAGTTGATGAGATGTCCATGCAGGCTTCAAGAGACATACGAACCCATAGCAGTTAAGCACCTTTTTATTTTACTGATCCCTCATTTATCGTTCGTGACGTGGGAGTCCAGCATATATATCAATCTTTTATATGAAACTCCTTTCAGGAAGTGGGCAATCATGGTTCTTCACAACTTCCATCTTTTTGTATCCCTTATCATCCTTATCTTTACAACCCCTACTTCTGACATCCAATTATCCAGATTTGTTATGTATCTTATTCGCTGTTTCCTCTTGCTTCTATTACCTTCAATTTGTCTTGTGTGTGTTACATTCTACAAGCCTTCCCTCCGCTACATTTTTCTACAAAATTTTAGCTATCTCTTTTTAAGTAGTTTTTTTTTTATCGGATGTTGTCCATTTAAAACTTCCTAGGTTGTCACTTTCTCACACTTTCTCTGTCCTTCCATATAAATCAGTATCGACCATTTTCCCAGTCTACCCGGAGTACAATGCCTTACCCCAAATCTATCATCAACATCATCATCATCATCATCATCTATAATCTATATTTTAACGATTTGCTTTGACTGGATACCCTACCGAGACTAGAGACTCTTGGCTACCTTACTATTTTGCCAATAGCAGATGAAATAGTAAAACCTCATGATCAAACTGTCTATCCGAGGGATAAAGGCAGTTCAGATTTAACCACATCTTCCCTCTATACAAAAATCTCCCAGTTACCTACAGGCCTTGGACGACACATGCTCATATATATATATATATATATATATATATATATATATATATATATATATATAATTATTTTTTATAAAAAATTATAACATAAGTATGTTATAAGATCACTACAAAAATAGCCATCTTCTCAAGTGATTATGTTGAAAATAAAATAAATGGTTTTAAAAAGTTTCAGATTAATTAACGATCCTACACTAGGGGGAGCATTGTTACAAAAGCTAGAATAACCAATCAAAAACGAAGTATAGAAAGATTCAAAAGCTTGACAACGAAATCCTGCTATAATAGCTATTCAGATCTTTATTGTTGGTTATTGAATTCACAATGCTCCCCTAGTGTAGGATCGTTAATTAATCTGAAACTTTTTAAACCATTTATTTTATTTTCAACATCATCACTTGAGAAGACACAGAATGTGTTGAAACAAAATGGCTATTTTGTAGTGATCTTATAACATACTTATGTTATAATTTTTATAAAAAATAATTATATCTGCTCTACTTTGTATTGAGCACTCTTTTTAAGAATAGTAATTGTTGGTTATTGGAATTCATTCCGTATATACCAATTATATACTTTGATATATATATATATATATATATATATATATATATATATATATATATATATATATATATATATATCATATATGTTGTCATTAGACTCCAATTTCAGAGCAGATATGAAAAATCTAAAAAATCGGCTGTGTGTGTGTTTAAAAGTAGTAATTCAAGCTTTGATAAACCGAATTTCTCTGTGGCTGAACGGTTATAGTACGTCAGGCATATATATATATATATATATATATATATATATATATATATATATATATATATATATACCGGTTGTAACAGCTGATTAGGAAAATTGTCTATATCGTGTAACAGAAAAATTATCCAATCGGCTAGATTAGGATTTGTACCGTTGTAATTTAGAAATGATTATAGATATCTTACTGGATTTCTTCGAGTTTTGATAGCACTATTGGACTCTACTGTGGACAATTAGAATGTATCTAACTCTAAGTTCAAATGATGATCCCTCTTGCTGTTTTGACCTCCTAATCCTTTTTTCCTCTCTACTATTCCCCACTTTTTGAAATTTATTCACCGTTATCTTGGTGGTTCTTGAATAGACTTTGAAGATGGAAGATAGAGTATGAATTTTGGTGCCATTAATGAAGCCAGGAATGAGCTTTTTTCTCTCACCTTTGCTTAGTTTGGAAGACAAGTGGGCCTGACATTAAATCGATTTTAACCTGTTCTCTTTCATGCATAATAACCCAAAGGGATATTTAGTGATTCTTACGACAAATGATGCCAAGAGGGTTAAACGTTTAACCTGTAGAAATGAAAGAAAAAATTCAATTATTTTAGTGTTTTTTTTTATCATACATTATGTGGGATGGTCAAATATCCCATGCTGTTAGGATTTGAACTATTTGCTGTTACACCCAGTAAATATATTGCAAGGATTAACTTCCTTAGGGGAAATTCTTCTTCTTCTATGTGCCGTGTCCTGTGGGTGATCATGGCTCTCTAAAATTACCTGTCCCTTGTAGATCTAAGTAAGGTTTCTTTTTTGTATTCCTCGTAATCCCTGTTTGGCCAATCTTTTTCATAAGACCCTAAGGCAGATTTCCCGTCCTTCATGTCTTTAATATTTCATAAGTCTATGCTGTTTGCCACGCCTTCAGACACAGCAGTCCGAGTATAACAACTTATGCGAGAGAATAATACAAATAGAGAAAGATATATATTTGTGTTTCATAGACCACAAGAAATATAATTCAAAAGGTACAGCAGAAAATTCTATTGGATTTGCAAGGGAAACTTGATTTACTTTGGCATCAGATTAGAAAGAATTTACGCTGGAAGCAAGTCACATGAATACGGATAGCAACAGAATTGCGTAAATACATGAAAGTAGAAGGGGTCGTAGGTCTAGTATTTATCTTCATACCAGATTTATTAAACCTTTCGAGTGAGGTTATTCTAAGAGCGATAGGAATCCTACCAGGATTTATTATCTCTTTATTGTTTGACCTAATCTTAAAAACATAAAATATGCAAACGTTACCGTGTTTTATAACGAAAACTGCAGGAATGCTTAGACAATGTTTTTTTTTAAGGAAAGCGAGAAAGTAAAGAATCCATTTGAAGATCTAATATATCATCTCCTATATGGAGGTGAGAACTCAACAACAAGACTGCACAATAAAACAAATATTGCGCATTGTTGTTTCCGTAATGGCGACGAAATCATCAACAGTTACTTTTTTTTATTTTTCAGTAAGAAAGCCTGGAATTTGACTTTGGACACTTTGTTATAATTGTTTTATCTTTAACCCCTAGTTATGGGATATTTATTCTATATTCAACATTTAATATTTATTATAACTTAACAGTAGGTACTTCCAAAAATCTTCTAAAAAACAGGAAAGCATAATGAAAAAGGACCCAAACTTGATAAAAAAGAGATTTATCGTCAAAATGTCTATGTTATTATTATGAGGGAAAATATATATATATATATATATATATATATATATATATATATATATATATATATACCAGCAGCATGGCCCAACGTTGCCCGTGCTTGATTCAAAAATCGTACGGCTCATACAGCAGTCGCTATCACGTAACTTAAAATATTTTGCCCTTCCTTGCCTTTAACGGAGTGCCCTTTGCCGTGCTGAGGTTGCTACACGCCTTACTTCTTGCCTATCTCACACTGCGAATTTTTTCTAAGCTCTATACTAAACATTAAATCTGTTACGAAAAAAGAACTAAACAAAATGAACACAAAACGATCAGCTTTAAAAAAGGACTCATAACTGGAAAAACCGAATGAAAAAAGAATGTTAACAACAAATACTTTTTCAAACCCAACCCAGTTCTGCGGAATCAGAATCAACGTTGAGTTTAAGCAAGCGAATGAGCCAATTGGAGTAAAGTGCCATGCAGATTTAAATTTTTCCCACTTGTGACGAATGCAGCTATCGATTTTTTTTTTGCATGCTAGCATGCTAGTTAAAATTCGTGTCAGTCACCTGTTGGCTCTCACGCTGGCCAATAGAATCTTCCTGCTTATTCGTTACAGCCAGCTATAGGTTCTCACTCTGGCCAGTAGAAAATGGCCGCAAACTACATGAAAACTGCCTTAGAAGCAGGAAAAAATCGATTATTTCCACTATCGATGGGAGTTGGGAAATGCAACGTCGGTCCTGGCCTTCCCGCTAACTTGGAGCATGTGCATGTAAATTTTGGTGCAAATCCATCAAAAATTGCGGCCGTGCACACACACACACACACACACACACACACACACACACACACACACATCTTGCCTTTTATAGATAGAGATGTAAATAGTTTTAAACAATGAGATAAATAAAGAAAAAGAAAACAAGAGCGAAAATCATTTCATCTGTAATAGGATAGGAATGGCTACGACGAAAGAAATAAATATATGAGAAATCCGGATATAAAAGAGATTTTCTCTGGTCCCAAATTAGAGCCTGTGTTAATGTATATAAAATAGACCAAACCCGGATATAAGAGAAACCGGATATAAACCCGGATATAAGAGACTTCTTCTCCGGTCCCGACAACTCTCTTATATCCAGGTTACCCTGTATATATATATATATATATATATATATATATATATACACACACACACACACACACACATATATATATATATATATATATATATATATATATATATATATATATATATATATATGTATATATGAGGGTAAGTCAGAAGGTAGATCAATGTTTAAATTACGCGGTAAAAACAACAGGAAGGCGCTGACGAGTGATTCATCTTCCAGTCGAGTGTCAAGGAGCAACGAAGTCAGACATATGGATGCCATCAGTCAGCAATTGGACCATTGATGAAGAATAGTCAGGACGTGGATGATCATGGCTTTCCACAATTTCTATCCTATATAGCTCTCAGAAATCTTTGGCTTTTTAGTATCCTTCCAATTCAGATTCTGCAATCCATTTTTGTTTACATGCCATATTCCGCTGTCCTTTTTTACCATTGTCGTGTGGTTGTCGAATTGCCCAAGTCTTTATTCCTTACTCTGTATTTCAGAAAATAGAATTCTCACTTTCTGATTCTGTGTATAAATGACATTATTATTTCCATTTTTCTTAAAAATATGTACAAGCCGATGATTACAGGAATAAGGATCATGTTACTCCATACAATGGTGGACTGAAAAGTTTATAGGCTGCCTATGACGAAGTGATATTAAAGCGGTGAGATCTTGTATGCATTCATTTCAAATAATCTTATTAATAACTGTAGTGTTTCGTTCCACGTATAAGTGTAGGCTAAAAAGCTCATAGGCTGACTATGAAGGTATGATGCTAGAGCATTTGCATTTATTAATTTCAGCTCTTCTTATTAATAGCTACATTGTTTCTTTCCAGGTACGAGGGTAGACAGAAAAGTTCACAGACAGTCTATGAAAAAATGATGATAGTGCAGTGAAATCTTGCATGCATTAATTTCAACTCTTCTTATTGATAACTGCATTGTTTCTTTCCGGGCCCGAGGGTGGGATGAAAAGTTCATAAGCTGACTATAAAGGAATGATGCTAGAGCAGTGATATCTTGTGTTCATTAATTTCAATTCATTAATAAACTGTATTGTTTCCTTCCAGGAAAACTGACATCTGACATCTCAAAGAATACATTAAATTTCACTGTTAGAAAGATCTCTTGAAAATGGCCAAATTTGGCTTTTTGGTTTTGTCAAGTAGATGCTGAAAAAGTGTTTAGTCACCAAAGACTTTCATATTGGCATATTTTCCACATAACTGGACGCTACATCTTTATTAAGAGTGCAAATTTAGGAAGCATATGCAGAGGCTTGAATATAATACAACAGTTAAACATTCTGCAGCTGCATGCAGTGAGGAAACATTGATTGTATTCACCACTTAGTAATGGATCATAGGCGATTAATTGTAAAGAAAATAGCCAATGACATTAGCATGTCGAGAGAATATTCTGTACTATGAAAATGTCATAATGAAAGTTTCCGTTTGTTTTGTGATGGCAACGAACAGTCGTCACTTTTGTGATGTCAATGAATACTCGTTGTCACTTTTGTGATGTCAACGAATACTCGTTGTCATTTTTGTGATGTCGACGAATAGTCGTTGTTACTTTTGTGATGTCAACGAACAGTCGTCACTTTTGTGATGTCAGCGAATACTCGTTGTTACTTTTGTGATGTCAACGAATACTCGTTTCCCTTTTGTGATGTCAACGAATAATCGTTGTTACTTTTGTGATGTCAACGAATACTCGTTTCCCTTTTGTGATGTCAACGAATAATCGTTGTTACTTTTGTGATGTCAACGAATACTCGTTTCCCTTTTGTGATGTCAACGAATAATCGTTGTTACTTTTGTGATGTCAACGAATACTCGTTGTTACCTTTGTGATGTCAACGAACAGTCGTTGTCACTTGTGTGATGTCAATTAATACTCGTTGTCACTTGTGTGATGTCAACGAATAATCGTTGTCATTTTTGTGATGTCAACGAATAGTCGTCACTTTTGTGATGTCAACGAATACACGTTGTCAATTTTGTGATGTCAACTAATACTCGTTTCCCTTTTGTGATGTCAACGAATACTCGTTGTTATTTTTGTGATGTCAACGAACAGTCGTTGCTCCTTTTGTAATGTTAAGGGATACACGTTGTCACTTTTGTGATGCTCGTTATAGTAGAGACTTTGTAATCGCAGATACAACTATAGTAACGTCGTTGAACAATATTGGTGTCAGACGCCTTCGAAATTAACTCGCACTAATAGTAATTGCTGGAATAGTAATCCGTATAGTGATCCGAATAGAGAAATAGTATAGCGAATAGAATAAAGAATAACAGTCAGTATAGTAATAGAGGATAGATTAGAAATAGAGATCATTTAGACGTCACACTATATTATATAGTTTCCTCTATACCCACGTGGTCTACTTAATTCAATAATGGGATCGGCTGTGTTTGTTCTCTGGCGATCTATGTTCAAACTCAAGTGTCGACAACGACACTTTATTCCTATATAACAGTTTTGTAGGGCCACGTTTCCTGACACCTGATCAAAAGCGGACCAGGCTTGACATAAATTTGTAATAATTTTTAACTGTGGAGGTAATGAATATATTTCCTAGGCATAATTCATTGATAAATTTGAGTTCATAAATTTTCGTTAGAAAAAAATATTTGTTTACTTTCGAGATAATTGGGAACAATTATTGTTTAAAATAACAGTTTAATTGTTTACACTTTTAGCGTTCGTGTGAATGAGTAGTTACATCAGTATAAACATCTCTTTTGACCGATGAAATCCTTAACCCTCGGACACTAACCATCAATTAAAGTTACACCACTACTAACCATGGCTATATCATAACCGGTTTTGAAAATATCAAAAAAAGAAAAAAAAAACATTAAATATAAATATTTTTTTGTAAATACTTTACATGCAGGCACTTCAAACTTTGTAATTTGAGTTAACAGTAATAGGAACTGAAAAAAATTATTTAGGTAAGAAAATCAGGTACTGAAAATTGTAATTAAAAATAGGAAAATTTGCGCTGGGTACTATATACCCATGGTTAGTATTCTAGGGTTAAGGACGAATGCCGTCACACGAATAAATTTTTTCCAGTTCGTCAATAATTTTCCTAACATGTTCTGGTATAGAAACATTTATATAACATTTTAGCCTGCACCTACTTATCTCAGACATGCATCTCGGTTCAGAAGTCAATGACAACTTATTAGATGTGAATTTCGGAAGATCTTTTCTATCTTGCCAAATGTACTTAAAACGAATCTTGGAATCGAAATTCATCGTTACGAAAGCACCTCTCATGCGGTAGTGACACCGGACAGAATCCTTACGAAACGGAGCTAATCAGAAGAACGTTGATGCCCCAAGGGATGAGATGAAAGATTCAAAAGCTGGCTTACTATCAAATCCAGTCGCAATGCAAGCGTGAATTGTTTTAATCACAGTGATAGGACTGACGCTGGAATTTAGAGGGTGTGGGAAGTGCTGTAACTTTAAATACAATTGGAGTGTAAATTCAGCACACGAGACAAAAAAAGATGCAGACAGCGTTATTCCTGATTCTATCTGGGAAGAAATATAGATGAGAAATAAAATAAAAAAAACTTTGCTTTTGGAAGAGATCTATTATTTTACCTCTGAAAATATGTTACTTATACATCTTTATATATGGGAGTTTTCTTTTAGGGCGTGTGCGGTCATGGCTCTGCATAATTTCTTACTGTTTGCAGCTCTTAATAAGGTTTGTCTCTTACACGGTGGAGTAACTGATAGCGGCTCGAACTGAGGAATCGGAAAGTCGAGTCCATTACATTCACTTATGTGCTAATACCCTTGGGAAAGTTATGAATCCTCTTGTTTCCCCCCACATCTATGGGTAAATAGCAGGACATAGGCTAGGCTTTATAATGATATGAAGATGATAATGTATTTATACCGAAAGGGTTCTATAGCCTTGGATGCCAACTTGTCTACTTGTTTTCCTCGTCTTTATTGTTGTTATCGAAACTTTTCGGTCGTTGTACCCTTCGGCCTTCATCCGGAATATATCAACCCAGGTAATCTACAGGGAATTCCTAACTGAACCCTTTGTTTAATATATGAGTCTCATCTGCTCACGTTATATTGCACATGTCTAGAAATATCTTTACTAGTTGTTATTTTGTGGTCTTCAGGAAGACCAGTCTACCTTCCTATTTAACCTATAGCTGAGGGGAAGGAGGAAGAAATTGATGACTTTCCTATGAGCATCAGTGAGAAAATGAACGCAATGGATTAGTTAGAACATGTCGTCTAAAAATGACAGCCATAGTTATAGATACAAGTTTTAGAACTTTACAGTTAATCTCACTTCGGGCCACATCACGTTGAAACACAACTTCTAGTACGATCATCGACGTTAAGCAACATCGACCCTGTTCTGTATGAATACGCCTATTCTCCCCAGCTATGGGTTAATTAGTAAAGGTTGTATTACTAAATCATTATTATCAAAAAAAGAATTCTTGAAAACTCAAAATATTTTGGGGCTTTGAATAACTCGCAAAAATTGCTAAGACATACAGAACGAATGAATAAAAAATGAAATATTTTTATCCTTTAACTTCTTTTAATGAAATTGTCATTATTATCATCACCAACCACCATGTTTTATCACAACGTGTGGCTACAGATTCACCTTGAGCAGCTGACCAGTTCCCGCGACATATTTCGGTTAAAAGCCAGAAAGCTATTTATGTATGTGTTTTCCAAACGTATTTCTCAAAGATATTCAAATTAGAATGAAACAGGTTTTGTTTTTATCCGATCGTAATGAAATAAGCTAATATCCTTTCTTCTTTTTACTATTTAATCTCCCCAGAAACACCTACCGCTTACCCTGAGCTATAAATCTGAAAGACAATTTTATTTTATAGACGCGTACATGTGACAGCTGATTGGTCGTTGCTTTCGGTATAAATACATTATCATCTTCATATCATTATAAAGCCTAGCCTATCTCACTGCGGAAGATGGTTGTAGACCCTACAAGAAGATCCATTATCCCTTTGGTATAGTGTTTTTAATCCTACGGAGTTTCTAGCCACATTGCCTGATGAGAGAACTGGTTTAGTCTACAAGGACTCGGCTAAATGACAGATATGACTGTGTAACATGGTACAAGGAACATTGATACAGTGACCTGATATGATCGTATCGTAAATGCCATTAAAACTTGTCTTAACTTATTAGATAGAACAACGTTCAATATTTATCGATGTCGACTCCGAGTTTCATAACTTTCTCAATTACCCACTGGGATTGAGAAATTCTGATGGAAATTGCCGATGACGGAGTGTGAAAATTACGGAGTCAACATCGATAAGTATTGAACGTTATTTTAACTAAGCCAATAATTATTACTCTCGACAATTATTTATATTTTTATAGCCAGAAGTTTTGAATCCTTTCATATACGTTATATTATATGATATCTTATTAATAGAGAGTGTTATATATATATATATATATATATATATATATATATATATTATTGATGCATGTTTCATTAAATAATATAGCCAAGTCTTGTCTATTTTAAGTAAGTTCCTTTCATATTGTCTGATAAGCTTAATAAAATTAACATTGAAAGACGAAAGGAAATCACCATATTGATACATGTTTAAATCCAATCTAAGCTTTCGGCTTACATAAGCCACTATCAAAGATGCCAATTACTTTTCAATATATCCATCAATACACGAAACAATAATGACTAACTTGTGTATACGAGACGCAGAAGCGAAAATCGTGTCGCAGCTCGTGACGTCAGACATGACCATGCGAGAGTGAAAACGAGAAGTATTAAGTATAGGAAGCCTTTAGTATAAACCAATGGCTTCTGATATCAATTATAGGCATTTAAGAATATTTGTGGTGATTTCGTAGTTTATTTTGTTCAGGTTAGGTTTCAACTGTTTTATGTATATAGCTTCAAGAATTTTTAGTATTTGTTTATTGTTTTCATGTTAGTATAGTTGTGTTTTCAACGAGGATTTTCCGGAATTGTGTACCTGGCTAGGCATCTTGTTTTAAATGCCTAAAGATGTTAGAGTTATCATTCAAATGTAGAGTCAAGCTTCGTGAAAGCAAGTTTTTCTGTGTGACCAACATAAATATTATTTAATTTATTGGAGATACAATCTTCAAAAGGCACTTGAATTTGTAAACTATGTTGGTTTTTGCAAATCGCTAACGGGGAGGGGGGAAGAATCATTGCGAACAATTAAGTTGGATATACTAGATTTAATGATAATGCTATTAAGATTATAAGACAATATGAAAGGAACTTACTTAAAATAAATAGACAAATCTTGTCTATATTATTTAATGAATCATGCATCAATGAAAAATTGCTGCCTCAATATATATATATATATATATATATATATATATATATATATGGTACATTGAATAATTCTTATTTGATTTTTCTGAAAAGCACTCGCCCGGTTCAGGCTCCTATCCGGTGTTTTCAACATGAGTAATTGTTTATCACTTTTTTTTTATCCCCCGACTCAAACTCCGCCCGGTCCTTTGAACAAGGGTAAAGATTTATCCCTTGTTTCTTATAGAAGATTGGGTTTCCGGTTCTTTCTACAATCTTCTCATTCTTTTACCATCCTCTTAGTGGCACCTTGCTTCTTAGTGGCATTATCGCCTTGTTAGGGGTTAGTTGAGAAAAAAATAAACTGAATTAAAAAAAAAATAGATAAAGGAATAAATATATTTCGATGGTAAAATTTTCTCGAAATAGAAATTGATCCTGTAACGCTTACGTTTCGACGAGAAAAGAAATATGCCTGAACCACTTCCCCAAGCCCGACACTCCGCAACCATGGAAGCAACTGATTAGAGGTGACCCTAACCCGTGTATTCAGTTTGATCTCCTGGGATAATACGTGAGAGACGTTTTACCCACTGATTTAAAACCTGCACTGAATTTCAATGCCGACGAGATTTGCAAGCTAAGCTTCTACGTTACTGAAACATCACGGACTGTCTGTTGCTTAGACTAATAGACGTACCAACCTTCGGATCCTCATGGGAAATCTACTGATGTTGTTGCATGCCGGGATATCCTTTGGATCTAATTAACTAACTGCAATAATCAGAGGAGATTCAGCAAGTTATTGTTATGTTTCAATGAATAAAAGTCGAAAAACAAAACAAAAGCAATCACTGTGTTGACAAATGGCAGACTTGATAGAGATTGAATTATGATTGCATTAACAGTGATATCAAACTCATTTTTAATATATAAAAGCTGTGAAAAGGGTCACACTAATAAGACGATATCATAAATTGTATTGCCTGAACACGAAAAGTCATTAATAGATTACTGTTATATATATATATATATATATATATATATATATATATATATATATATATATGAGTAACATTCAAAGGCGACAGACTGTTTCATGCCTGATGATTGCATCTAGCATGAAACAGTCTGTCTCTCTAAGTGTTGACTTCAATGTCCTTTTTGTACTTACAAAGGATCTATCCCTGATATTGAGCACTTTATTCCATAAAAAATAGCACACCTTAAAACTATATTTGTTCATATATATATATATATATATATATATATATATATATATATGAATATAAGATAACGAACATTGAGTACTGCTTTTAATAAAATAGTGATTAATGGATAATAACAAATTTCTTTTAATGCAAAAACATATAATTATTCCCCGTTTATTTTAAATATAAAAAATAAATCTCGACTATTGTATATAAAAAATGTGTTTGTGTATTTTAAATAGATTTTTTTAATACAAAAAATTACACAAAAATAGATTTTTAAATATAAAAAAATATATAAAATGTGTTTGTGTATTTGGAATAAATTTTTAAAAATATAAAAGAACTTTTATTTTTTAAGACATTAGGTCCGTTTAGTTTCATAAAAAAAATAACAAAACAATCGATAATCCGCGTTTACTTTTAATATAAAATATAAATCCCGTCTATTTAAAAAAAAATTAATTTTTTGTTTTATAGTTTTAGTTCCGTCTGTTCTGTGAATGACAATATATACGCTACTGAGTTTGTAAACAGTGATCATTACTGCTAATGATGCAAGACTCTTCGGTTAAAATGAATCACGTTCTCTGAGCCACTGTATGTTTAAAATATTTAAAAATAAATACACTTAAATTCACCTTCACAACTGTGGTAGAATCCTCGACTGGCGCCAGTTCAGCCGGGTTTCGATCCTAGCTAGAGGATGTCTAGTCACACCGATGCGCTGTGATAAATCGAAACAGTCTGCCTGTGGATGACAATATATATATATATATATATATATATATATATATATATATATATATATATATATATATATGTGTGTGTGTCTGTGTGTGTGTATATATATATATATATATATATATATATATATATATATATCGTTGGCGACCAAATAAGATACTCCATCAGACACCTCTATACAAAACATATAGAACATAATACCCCTCCAACTAACCCTAAACATATTAACCTTTTATAGCGTAAACAGATGCATGCTAATTATAAGCAAGACGAAAGTTTCCTAAAAAAATTAATAAAAACTAATACATCCACCAAAGACCCTAGTAAAAAAATAAAACTTATATACTACACTAAATTCACTATATCTAATAAAATCATTCATAATGACTCTTCCCCGGCCACTTTCATGTTGCAGAAAACCAACATCAGTTATAAATTTAAATGTCCTCTAAGAGAATGCATCTGCAATGATAAAAATAATATCTTGGCTTGACACACGACAACAACACTTTTACGTAGGCTAAATTTTCACCTGAACAACATCTTCAATATTTCTAAACATCTATAACGATATACCTGCACACAGTCTCAATTCAGAAAAATCCTCGTCTAAAATACCTCCATAATTTACCATAAAAAGAATGAACGCAAACTAAAAAATTTCGAAGCTATTTATATAAAAATTGAAGCCAAACCTCAATAAAATGAATTACGAATACTCCACAAACATTTTTAAAATGCATTCAATAATCTTTAAATGTTAACGCTTGTCATTAATAGTTTTTCCTTTATCTGGCCCCTACGCAAGTCCATAATTTTTACACATCATACATAGTTACCTCCCCTTAAACGGTGTCCGCCTCACCCATGCTATGACACAGCGTTCTTGATTTTCGTGATGTCCTACAATTTTTTTTTTATATATATTTTTGTTTTTAACTCCTGACTTGGCTGAGATTTAAATTTTCCTCAAAAAATTTGTTTACACTTGGACTTGGATAGTATGTGCGTGAAGCGTCTCCGTGCTCTCCACCGACACGTGAACTACATATTCTCTCGTCTACGATGTGTGAGAGACTGCCAACCAAAAAAATCACTGAATCGGTTGTTTATATATTCGTTTCTCTCTCATTCACGTTCCCACGCTTGTTATGCAGGATGCAGGTGAGAAGTCACGTACTATTGCATTCAGAGGCCTCGAGTAACCACAGGACAAGCTTGCAACTGGATTCCATTCTGAGACTTGCGTGAAATTTGTGTGCAATGCCCGCTCTGTTCTAACAGCGGATTAGTGACCATATCTGCAACCACTGTAGGATGAATTTTATAAGAATTATTTACTTGCATTATTAAAATTATTCGAACTGTTATCCTCATCTTCATTGCTATAATTCACAACGTTTCGGCCTTTCTACACTCCGGTCTTCTTCAGGTGATTAGAATTTTCGATCGAACCCTTTATTTCGTCCACCGGGGTAAATTGTTCTAGTTCCACGTGCCATGCCTCTTCCGGATGTCTCAGTTATTTGCCTTTAACTCAACTCTCCCTGTTTTTTGGTTC
>CAHIKZ030000881.1:282500-302500 GCA_903632075.3 Acanthosepion pharaonis
TATATATGAGGAAGAGGTTATAGTAGTTCCAACGAGAGAAAAGTGTGTATATTAAAAAGAGAGAGAAAACTCAAACGTTTTTGGTTGTAATGTGGATTTTTTTTTTAAAAAGTGAATGTCTCATATCGATAATATTTAACATCGAAAAAAAAAAAAAATTCATTATTTTTAATAATATGTGGAAATCTCCACACTTTGCCTGATGAAGCTTTCGAGACCAGAAACACGTGTAGCAAAATTATGGAAAATAAATAATAATATTTTAAAAAAAAATCTACATTACAACCAAAAACGTTTGCGGTTTCTCTCTTTATATATATATATATATATATATATATATATATATATATATATATATATATATATATATATAGACAAGTGGTGTCTATTTATTTTATGTATATTCTTTTCACATCGTCTGATAAGTTTAATAACATTATCATTAAAGGAAGAAAGAAAATCGCAATATTGATACATTTTTTGTGATTTTCTTTCTTCTTTTAATGATAATGTTATTAAGTTTATCAAACGATATGAAAAGAATTTGCATAAAATAAATCGACAACACTTGTCTATATTATTTAATGAAACATATATCAATGGATAAATGCTAAATACACACAATATATATATATATATATATATATATATATATATATATATATATATATATATATAAAGTAAAAGCATTAGAACATAAGTCTGTTTTTTATGTTATATGCAATCGTCAGGCCTGACGATTGCATATATCATGAAACAGACTGTCGCCTCTAAGTGTTGACTTCTATGTTCACTGTTATATTTTTACACGCTCTATCTCTGATATTGAGCACTTTATCCCATATAACACACCTTAAGACTATATTTCTTTTTTATATATATATATATATATATATATATATATATATATATATATATATAGTGTGTGTATTTGGGCAGCAATGACTCTTTTATAAACGTTTCATTAAAAACGACTAACAAAGAACTGCGATTAAATTTTTTATTAAATTTTCTCCTTTGTTCGTTTAAGTGTTTTCTTTTCAGGATATAAAGTGTGTAAAAACGATTTGATTGTTTGGCATATGCGAGTGCTTTCGGCTTTTTTATTAGTAAATATCAAGTATGTTTTTTTTTTAATTGTTAACTGAATGTGTCATGTTTAATATGTGTATTTATTCTCTCTGCTATGCCCAGAGTTGAATTTGGTGACACATGTCCCAGTGGATAATAGTGTAGGTTGATTAATCCAAAAGTGACTTGACGCAAAGCGTTGTGAATTCGGCACATACCTAAAGGAGAGATAACAGTTCACAAGAGTAGTGTTATCTTCAGACGTTAGGGCTATCTGCTCCTCTCGGGGAATGTCTTGTATTCTCTGTTTTGAAATGGATTCTTTCACCGTTAACACCATTATGTCTAACCATTTGATTCTAGTGTCAACCGGTATTACAACGTGATATGAACGTAAGCCCTTTATACTCCGCGAACATCCAAGCTTATAGCAACTGGCATTCACAAGTCCTCATACATCTTGGTACTGACAAGGTTCGATGATTGTTAACTACTTCGGTGATCGTACGGGAACCGGTGATTGTACGGGAACAGGTATCTCAACGTGATGTAGCCGTAAACTTTATGTCCAAAGTAAATGTTCTAATTTTAATAGAATTCTTTGTTTACACTATTTACATTATTCGGACTATTATCCTCATCTTAGTTGTCATATTTATCACAACGTTTCGTCCGTTGTATGCTCCGGCCTTCTCCAGGTGGTTGGAATGTCGAATTGAACCCTTTATTTCGCTCGCTGGGGCAGACTGTACGTGCCATGTCTAATGGATGTCAGTTAATTCACCTCTCCAAGTTCTCCACCGCTTTAACCAGGTGTTTAACTCACACTCTTTGGGTCCCGTTACTGGATCTAACTAACGCCTTTATCCACTGTGCCATGTGTCCTTTGCTTCTAGAATAAAGCAAATATTTTTTCATTAAATCAAAGACATCCTGATTGAATTAGTCGACTCAAAACAAGTTATTCTTTCACATAGAAATCATATCGAAAATATGTTAAACAGATAAAAAAAAACCAGAGACAAACTGTTGATGTTATGACTTATAACAAAAAACTTTTTTTATCAAAGACGTTGCAATAATTTGTATTAAACTGATTTAATAGATTTAATCCTTGCTATTTTTGAATATTAACATAAACGAAGGTTTGAAAAAAAAAAAGAGATATTGGTATATTTGAGTGAGAATAATCTGAAGTCGTTTTCTCAATATTATCAACGGAATTGCCTCGAAACGAAAATAGTCTACTATGGTTGATATGTCAAAGCGGTTTACGCTGGCCAAAATGGATAAATGTCCCCCGCAACTGAAAGGGTTGGACGGGCAGATACAAATCGATGTTGATTTATTGGGAATGACCGTAAAAACTGACACAGAGTAAAAGAAAGAGAAGGTCGTGGGAGGATATAAATCGTAAGAGATCATGGCGTCTGCGAGGCATTTTAAAATAGCGACATACCCAGACGATAATATTGGCTATGTTTATGAATTCCAGCATGTGCTCCGTCACGCTCGCTCGCACATATAGTCACATATTACTACTACTATTACTACTACTACTAATAATAATAATGGTAATTGTTTACTTATCTTGAATCACCGCTGAATTTCGCAGATATTGAATTCACAGTTACAGACATTAAGAACCTAAAATACTCGAGTTGACAGTTTCGACATTTGAGAAACAATATATATATATATATATATATATATATATATGTGTGTGTGTGTGTGTGTGTGTGTGTGTGCGTGTGTGTGTAGATTTGATAGGTGGGTTAATGAAGTTCAAGGGATTATAAAAATATTGTCAATAAGACTGATAATAGTTACTTTATTTTAGTAGATCTTTTTAAAGTCGTAATTCTTGCTCATGTCTTGTCTGTCATATAATACACACACACACACACAAAACGCAATTTAAATATATCTATCTATCAATCTATCTATATATATATATATATATATATATCAAAATAAAAAGAAAGAGCAGTCATATAAAGTGGACACACCCGTCGTATTCGACGTATGAAGGACAAGCAGCTCAGGTCTTAGGAACCGACAGGATAAACACCAGTATATATGATTTAATTATAGTTGTGAACCATATTTTATGAACGGCCGAATACAGAAACCTGGTGCACTACGTGCCACAATGTCCCCAAATGACCCTCCGCAAGTTTGGAATTTAGAATTGTCCTTCTCCTAAACTAGTTGTCATCCAAGGCTATAGAACACAGTCTGTTCTGCTATTTACCCGTAGCTGGAGGGAGAAGAATAGGATTAATACCAAAGAGTATTAGTACGTAAGTAAATGTTATGGATCCGACTTGTATTCGAGCCCGGCTCTCCGACTCCTCAATCCGAGCTGCTATCCACTATATATATATATATATATATAGGGAAAGACAAAATTATTCTTACAGTAGAAAATATCGTTTTAAATTGATGGGTTCGTGAAAGTGTATGTAATTTACATAATTATTTTTTCGGTGAAGCCTTGTAGACTATTTATTCAGTAGAGTATTTGTGATAATTCCAGCAAAGAACATCACGTTGTGCTTAGAGTGTCACCATTGTTATTCTTATGTTAGCAACACGACGGGGAAAGACAAAGGAGATTAGCGTTGATTTGAGACAGAGAATTATTAACTCCAACGTCGGGGAAATCGTTACAGCGCTAGAATTATTATCCCTAGATCTACGGCACAGTCCGTTATAAAAAGTTTAAACAGTTTCACGACAGAGAAGGTTTCTGGGCGTGGAAAAAAAAACCTAACTGTCACCGAGAACTACACGAAAACTGTGTTGTGAGGTTAATATGAATCCAAGAGTTGTTTTGACGGACTGCAAAAAGTTTGGACCCGTAGCTGAACAATACAACGTCGTTAAAATAGAAATGGGTTCTATAGAAACCGATCACGACGAACCCTTCTTCACAAAACGTCATATTTTTACTCAGTATAATTTTGCCAAAACGTTCTTGGACAAAAGAAATTGCTTTTTGGAACAAGTACTATGGATTGAGGAAACAAAAAAGAACTTTTTTGACATAATGAAGCACAGAAGATTTGGCGCGAGAAAGGTGAGGCTTTCCATGCAAAGAACACAGCGGCAATATTAAAACATGGAGTCGGCTCAATGATATTTTGGGGTTGTTTTAACTTAAGGGAGAGATTAATTGCAATAAGAGCAGATATGAATGTACGTGAAAGATTTATGGAAGATTGAAGTTTAAATCAGGAAGCTTTATGAACAATCCTCTGCTAAATGATAGGTTCATACCATGCTAAAATGACGGATAAAGGTTCGATTCCTGTCGGAGGACGAATATTTTCTATGAAAATTTCTCGGACATTCATGCTGGCAAATGTTATAAATACTGTTTATTGTAAAGCAGAACATTTACTTAAATATTTGTATCTATAAAAAAATGTATAAACATAAAATGTCTTAAAATAAGAGGCATAATGAAATCTGCAGATTATCAAATTTATGGATGAATATCTACGACTATCAATGCAAAATCTTTATCTAGGTTGGCGATTTACTTTCCAGCAAGATAATGGTTCAAATATACTTCTAAATTAGCGATTCAGAAAAAGATTATATCCCCGCCATGGCCTTCAATGAGTCCTGACTTGAATCCTATTAAAAATCTATGGCAAGAATTCGAATAAATCATCCGTTATCAAAAATCCTTCAGGAATTGGAACGTGTAACAATTGAAGAATGAAAGAAAATCCCATAGAAAATTTGTTCAAATCTCATCAAAACTTTAGAAAATGATTGCAGCAAGTTATAAAGATGAGAAGACATGCTATTGACTATTAATATTGTAGAAATTGTTTATTTTTCTATTTTTCATACTGTACGAATAATTTTGTTTTTTTCTTATTTTACATAATTCTCCTGTCATATTTGATGTATTTAACTATTGTTCTGAAAATTGAGTTTTATATTACTTTTTGTGTTTACTAACATATAAAAAGCCTGATATCATACAGATATTATATTCTGAGAAATGGATAAAAATATTCAAAATTGATGGGTATATGAATAATTTCGTCGTTGACTGTATATCAAAACTTAAACAAAGGAATCCATCTTTGTCAGCATTCCAACTCTGTTCGGTTCATCAGAGTTCTGGCAAGTAGTTTGCCATTCTGCGCATTATCTAACATAAGTTTTAGATAAAAGATTCAACATATGATAATATAGGAGACACCCGTTGAAAATCGGAGTAGAATAAATGTTGAAATAGTTTAATAAAAAGCGAAAAGGTGAGGAAATTGTTTGCAATAAACCAACATAAAATGTTCACGTAGAAACTAACCCACAGTTTCTTTTCCTTAAGAAAGAAAAAACACACAAAAACAAAACAGAAGAAACATTTCTCTGAAGTAAAATTAATTACGATGCCCAAGAAAAATATTGACTAGTTCCAGTTCTAAAGACCCACACTGACCTGTCCGCAACGTTTCTACACTTGTACTTAAATGTTCAACGTCGGTACTACTGTGTCCAGTCACGAAACAGGAGTACAAATAAGCCGCTCATTTTGCACCCTGGACCTTAATCAGATAAAGTACACGAACATTGGCTTTGTCACTCGTGACTTTTTCTTTGCAGACGCAAACGGCTCTCCTCTCAATTCTCGTCTTTCTTAGAAATTTGTCTCAAAAGAGGCAAATTCCAAATAGCCATGTTTGTTCTGTGTAAACATTAACCGTCCATTGTTGTCCCCAGGTTACATTGAATTGTGAGTAAAATAATATATTTTCAACAGAACATTTTGAAATAAAGCACTTCTAAACTTTTTTTTCGGTATGGCACTGTGGAAGTAATTATTTTATCATGGAATTGTGAGGAAGAAAATATATTTAAAACAACATTTTGAAATAAGGCACTTAAACATTTTTAAGAATGGATCTGTAAATGTAAATATTGTATCACAGAATTCAAGTTTAAAACAATATATAATTATTTAGTTTATATATATATATATATATATATATATATATATATATATATATATATATATATATATAGAAAAGTTGCAAATTAAAAAAATAATAATGTTTTATTTTATGAAAGTATTTATTTATTTATATATATATTTGATATTTCAGATTGTCCTCAATCTTTCATCAGAAATAACTGTTTGTTACAAATAAATTAAAATTACTGTTTGTTAGCAAGTAGCGTCCGTCGCGAGACGCGGACGTCACGTGATATGGAACGTCACTGTTCGGATATTCCTAACTTAAATCTAACTGTCATAAATATTTTAGATGTTGTTTAAAAAATGTTTTAACTATATCTAAAAAAATTGCTTAACTATTGAAATATTTATAAAGATTTAAAACACCCAAGTCCCTATTCAACCCTAGTTTATGTGTATTTACTTTTAAAATCCAATATGTACACATAAACACATAAACTAGGGTTGAAATATCAAATATATATATAAATAAATAAATACTTTCATAAAATAAAACATTATTATTTTTTTAATTTGCAACTTTTTCTATATATACATATTAAGAAAGTATACGTGGCTTCTCATTATGCTATATATATATATATATATATATATATATATATATATATATATATATATATATATATATATATATGAACTGCAGATTGCATTCAAGGATAAAAAATACTTCATTGTCAAATTATGTATTTCATATTTACACACGCACTATACCTGATAATGAACACTTTTGCTCATAAATAAATGTAGCATACCATACTAAAGAAATATCGTATACCATAATATATATATACATGTTAAAAATCGCTACACAATTGCGATTGCGTTTCGATGCATGTCAAGGTGATTGTAAATGAATGTCGAGTCAACTATTAATTAAATTTCAAAAGCAAAATACTCCTTTTTTTTTGAGACAAAAATATGGAATTGAAAAGAAAAAAAATTAGAATCGAAAAAGAAAAAACTTAGAAATGGATCACGACAGGAACTTCCTACGCAATGCCTTACCTGGTTATATATATATATATATATATATATATATATATATATATATATATATATATATATATATGTATGTATGTGTGTGTGTGTGTTTGTGTGTGTCTGTGTGTCTGTCTATATATATATATATATATATATATATATATATATATATATATATATATATACGGATAATGTTATAAATTTTACGGTTGGGTACTTTTTTTTTTGCAGAAACATCGGTTGTGAGAGATAAAACTTACTTTTAGGAATAGTTTTAATAAAGTTTGATGATTTAGTAAATCGTTCTTGACGTGTGTGTTTATAGCTGGGAAATTTTATATCAGGATTCCCTGGATTTATTTTCGATGTAAAGAATTATGTTCTTTTTAATTAGCGAGTCTTACATATATATATATATATATATATATATATATATATATATATAGACCAACTTAGAAATAAAAGAAACGTAACGTCGAAAGATATGTCTCAACGTACAAACAAAAAACAATCCAGAAATATTCCAGAAATTATTTTTATTTTTAAACTGAATAATATTTTAATTAAGAGCAAAAACTAGTAAAACACATATTAAATAAATAACACAAAATACAGGAGTCACAAAATGCAAAAAGATGCATATCAATATAGAAAAATACACACTTTGAAAAACAAAAAAAACATTCACAATAAACAAAAAACTTAAAATTTAAAATATGGTTTTTCACTTAAATGTACAAAATGTAAGAAGTCATATATAAGCCAACAACTGAACAACAGGGTTTCACACAAAAAAATATAATCTTTTTTTGTAAAATCAAATGTTAAAGTTTAATATCATGCCGAATTAAATTACAAAAAGGAAAAAAACATAGACAAATTCAAACCTGAACTGAATAGATTAACCCCCCAAAAAAAAAAAAAAAAATATGCACACAGGGTGACCAAATACAATGTTCACAAATAACTTATATTCACGAGGAATATATATTACTGTACACATACATACATTTAATACACAACAGAAATGTGTGTGTGTGTGTGTGTGTCATAATGTATGTGTTTACTGTGGTTCCATGTAGGATATGTGTGTATGTGTGACGAATCCAATCATGTATGTGTATCAAATAAGTTTAGGAATTCTCGTAGTAAGGAAATATACGCACGCATATGTGACAGGAACACGCCAAAATAGAAACAGATCCAAGAGCACATAGAGGTCACTAAAACATTAAAAGATTAAATGCCGATAACTACTAGCTGACAAACCTTAATTGTTTTATGACCTTCACGCAGAATTCATTGACAATTTAGAAAGAAAATTGGATTGCCAACACACAAACAGAATGTCTCATATCGAGAATATTCCACATTGAACATGAAGAAAAATTAATTATTTTAATAATATGTAAAAATCTCCACTTTTGAAGACGGGTGAGACAGACCAGAAACACGTGTCGAAATTATGTAAAACAAAGTATAATAGTTTTTCTGAAATAAATCGACATTACAACAAAAAACGTTTTGCGGCACCCCTCTTTTTTATATACACACTTTTCTCGTTGTTGGAACCACTACAACATATTTCCTTTATATATATATATATAGAAAGAACAGTAAGATATATAATCCGGTGTTATTGTTATTTTTTATTTTTAGTTTTACAAAACAGTGCTCAATGTAAATTTACAGAGCATAAATATTCAAAATTAACTTATTTAAAATATGGTTTTTCGCTACACAGTAATAACCATGTTTCAAAAATGTAATCTAAAATCTTTAAATTTAATTATATAATTAAATTAAAAGCATTAGTTCCGTTTCATCTTCAAGCGAATGTTGAAATAACTTATTCTTAAATTTACTGAGTTTTAAACACACACAAATATAATAGGGAGAGAATCCAGTCATTAGCATTTTAGAACTATTGTTGTCAATTATGAGTTACGTTCTGAAAAAGAGGTTAAGTTTAGGGAGGGTGAAAGAGCACTGTCTGTGAATGACAACACACACACACACACACACACATATATATATATATATATATATATATATATATATATATATTTCTTTTATAAAGAAAAAATATATAGGGAGAGGCAAACGTTTATCAATATAACATTGAACAGATACAAACACACACACACACACACACACACACAAATATATGGGATAGTATAAAGACAAAATATGAAACGTTTATCAATATAACATTTTTCACTATTGTTAATAAGTAATATTACACTAGAAGAAAAAGAAATGAAGAAAGAAATAGAAATTCTGGTATTTTTATTTTTGTTTCTTGATTTTCATTGGTTAAGCGGGATTCATATGCATTTGTCTTGTTAAGCAGCGTTACTATAATTTATGGAATTCTAAACTCAAGGAAAGATAGTCTTTTCAAAGCTCCTAAAAATAACGAATTCCAAGCCTAACTTAAAAAATCGTAAATATTGCATTATATATGTAAGTGTATCATGATTCTAGTTTGTCAATGTGTTAGATGATAATGTATATTCGTAAGTGTGTGTGTGTGTGTGTGTGCATGTGCGTGGTCGTGTGTATTTATAGTGTTGATTATTTATGTTAGGAGGTAAATAATTTTACGTCAACATAAATAAACATAAGTTAGATTCTTTAAGAATGTATTTAAGAAATCATTTAAGAATATCCCTGTCCTTTTCACGTTCTAGAAAAATATTAATTGACAATACAAGTATACTCTAGCATGAAAATAACAAAAACTTCTAATTCCTGAAGCGATCTACATAAAAAATGACATCAACACTAAATAAAATTAAATATGAGTATAGCAACGATGTTTGAAAATATCTATAAAATCAATTGTTATACAATATTCAAATTTAAAAAAAAAAATAATAATTTTTTTAGAAAAAAATTGCAGGTTGAGTATTTTTAAAGCATTCATAATAAATAATTTAAACTAAGTTACCTCCTTTACATAATCATAAAGTAAATAGATTATAACAGACTGTGTGCATGCGCATTTTTAAAAAAATCACAACTTACAATTTCACTAATTTTTGTCTTAGCAAGCAGATGAGATTGAAAGTATGGTGTTTTTCTTACTCACATTTTGTAAAAGCACTAATAAATTGATCGGTGAATATGAGAAGATTGAAATAAAATTGTACAATATGTGGGTTTGTATGCAGGTCACTAGCGGGTCTGAAGTGCCACATGCGACACAAACATAAAAACTGAATGACGTTTTGAATCCTCATACATCGAAATTGACGGGACAGTCTATCATATATATATATATATATATATATATATATATATATATATATATATATACCTATTTGTTCTTGTCTATTCAATTTGCTTTAACTCAATCGGATACAGGTACAACTGTTATTTTAAATTAGCGGGTGTGCCTAAGTGGCAACCCATTCAAATACTTGTGGCATTCGATGCAACCTAATGTGACTTGTGCGTAAGCCTATAATTTAATTCTCATCCTCTTAAGGTTTGGAAATATCATTCATGACAAAGACAAAATAAAATTGTCAAGTTAGAAGGGAAAATAAGAAAACTCAGTCATGAAATCATTGCTTTGAAAATCTGAAGGTGATCTTTGCTAGGGTTCGATCCTTGACCTATGATAAAAACAGTGCTAATTTTTTTGCTATCCTACGGCAATAGATTTTTTTTTTTTCATTCGTTGACATGGATAACATTAATTCTAAAGCAGAATGGAGCTTGATGTTTTTAGATAAACGATAATGCAAAATGCTAACATTTGCAATGCCCAAGGGTAAAAATAAATCAAAAATTGCATACCTTTGCTCTCTTTAGTTGCTTTCTTTTTTTTCTTTATTAATTTCTTCTTTCTTTATTTGTCTTTCCTTATTTTTCTTTCTTTCTTTTTCTTTTCTTTCTTTCTTTTTTCTTTATTTTTCCTTTCTTTTTGATTTTTCTTTATTTTCATTCCTATTTTTCGTTTCTTTCTTTATTTTCATTACTTTTTTCTTTCATTCTTTTTCCTATCTTTCTTCATTTTTCCTTTCTTTCTTATTTATTTATTTATTTTCCCTTTCTTTCTTTCTTTCTTCTTCATTTCTTTCATGTTCCTTTTTTTCTTTATTTTTCCTTTTTTAGTTTTTCCTTTCTTTGTTTTTCCTTTCTTTATTTTTCTTGTCTTTTCTTTCTTTTTCCTTTCTTTCATTAATGTTTCCTTTAATTCTTTCTTTTTCTTTCTTTCTTTTTCTGACTTTATTCTTTCTTTCTTTACTTATTTATTTATTTTTCTTTTCTTTCTTTCTTTATTTGTTTTCCTTTCTTGTTCTTTCTTTATATTTCCTTTCTTTATAATTTTTCTTCGCTTTTTCTGTTCTTTGTTTTTCTTTTTCCTTTCTTTGTTTTTTTCTTTCTTTCTTTCTTCCTATTTTTTCCCCCTTTCTTTCTTTTTCCTTTCTATCTTTTTTCTTTCTTTCTTTTTTTCTTTCTTTCTATCTTTCTTTCTTTCTTTTTTTCTTTCTTCTTCCATTTTTTCTTTTTTCTTTCTTTGTTTTTTCTTTATTTTTTCTTTCTTTCTTTCTTTCTTTTCTTTTTTTCTTTTTTTCTTTCTTTCTTTCTTTCTTTCTTTCTTTCTTTCTATTTTCTTTTTCATTTAATTATTTACTCGTTTTCTTCTCCATTCTCCGTATATTCGTTTTTGCTTCTTTATATGTTTTTCTTCATTCTGTTTAATTTTTTCACGTTTTTCTTTTCTACTCCGCGTTTTCATCTTCCTTCTCTCTTCTGACTTGTTTGTCCTTTTCTTCTCAGAAAATGGCGAACCATTTCTTTTTTGAATTAAATTTTTCTTTCAATTCGTCCGCATTCAGTTTTTCTTTCATTTACTTCTTTTTCCTTCTTTTATACATACATTCCTCTTATTTCCTTTCTTTTTCTCAATTCTCTTTTACTCCGAATAAAAGAAAACATTACCTCATGCTGGAACTAAACCCGTCAACAATCTCAGTAAAAGAAATTAAAAATATTCTTTTCTTTTGCTATCAAAATATAAACGACGCATTATTAATTTGCTGCACCAATATTCAAGTATCGCCTGGGGTTTGTAGAAGATTTTTAAACAAGATCGCACTTTGCTTCGCGGATTCAATATGCCTCGGGGGCCAAAGTCAGATAGGTGAATACAGTCAACCTAAAAAGGAAATGACAGCACAAAGGGTGAATATCTACAAGAGAAATCTCTTTTAGCGAAAAGATGTTTGTATGATCGGTGCGCGACCGATCGACCCTTACAAATTGGACGGTGAAAAACATTTATGAAAAAGGAATAAAAAGTAATTGACACTGGACAGTATTAGGAGATACGGAAGCTGAAGGAATCCGCACATATATACAGCTAGATCATTAAGTTCATAGCCTGAGAAAGTTTATGCAGGTATTCTACCCGAATACCACAAAAATGGTCAGAAACTTTGAAAAAAATAATTTTGAAATATTTCGTTGGTTTTTAAGTAAAATCCTCCAAAAAATGGAAAAAACGAAACAAAAGAAAACAAAAATATCCTACCAAGACAAAATGTCTGATGTCTGTCTGTCTGTCTGTCTCTGTCTGTCTCTGTCTCTCTCTCTGTCTCTCTCTCTATATATATATATATATATATATATATATATATATATATATATATATGTTTGTATATGTATGTATGTATATATATGCATAAAATAATATTTACTTGTCGGGCTTTTTTGTTAGCCTTAAATACAATCGTTGTACAAACAATATTATTATTATTATTATTATTATTATTATTATTATTATTATTATATTTCCTTTGGTTTCTGGTGTATACACATTTCTTTCCGGGTCCCGACCAGAGACCTAAGGTTAGAAATTGCATCATGACATTTACCACTGACCAATTATAAAAAAAATGAAAAAAAAACAAAAAAAAAAAAACAAACAAATATTTGATATAGATAAAACACTTCGTGTAGTCTCTACTCGTGGGAACAATTTTTTGTATTTCTTTAAGACATGGGCTTCCAGGAATCACTTCATTTGGTTTACTGAATTTTTTTCCAACCAATCCTAGGGCTCCAACTACAACAGGGATAGTTGATGTTCCCATGGGCCACATTTTTGAGATTTCTATTTCAAGGTCCTCGTATTTTGACAGCTTTTTGAATATCTTCAAAGATACATTGCAGTCTGAAGGGACTGCCATATCAATAAGGAGCCACCTTTTTGGGCTTGCAGTCTCTAATAACAATGTCTCGGCAGTTAGCTTTGATTTTTCTGTCTTTGTGTGTTGTGTAGTCCCATAAAATTATTATTATTATTATTATTATTATTGTTGTTGTTGTTGATGATGTTAATGCTGCTGCTGTTGGTTTTGCCTGTCTAATGTCTTTCATCAGTCTACTATACCTACAAATTTTAAGAAGCATACATTGACAATATTTCTCTACTCTCATGGCTTTTAGACTCGATGCAACTCAATTCCCCAAAAGTAGGCGGAACACGGAATTAATTAGAAAAATATAGATAAATAATGAGATAAATAGATAAATTAATGCAGACTATTTACAAACACACTGCCTCCACCCTCCCAACCAGAATGAATAATCAATCTGGAGATCATGATCTTAATTTCTACCATTTTCTATAGATCACTCCGCCAGTAACCAAATTATATTATGCATATACAAACCTCTAAAAGAGTAGTACTTGTATTGAATATGGCTTTGAAGCGTAAAATTCACTGTTGATTCCTATGAATCAAAACAGAATAACTGAAAATTTTAAGATCAACGTTTAATAATATGATCACTTCGGCGTCACGTGGGCGATGTTATGAAAACGTATCCCTAAAATAGAGTATATTTTAAATGAAAAAGGAAAAAGAATTTTATTTTAACCTAAAAATTATAAGTACGTTTGTCGGGCATTAATCTTTGTTTTGATTAGTCTTACTCTTATGTCCATCGTCTTTTCATGTTGACTTGAATATCGTCTAATGTTAATTATGTTTTAATAACTATGTCCTGAAGAAGGTCTACTAGACCGAAACGTCTGACGTCGACATTGAAACAACATTAAAACAGCATATTTGCATATTCGATTTTGTTTTTCCATATTTTTCTTCATACTGTCGGATCTATATCCATATATTGCTTTTATATATATATATATATATATATATATATATATATATATATATATGCAGTATACTTTCATTCAAGCATGTTTGGTGAAATAATCTGGTCTTTTTTTCCCTTTTAATTCTTTCGAATTCTCGGATCAACTCGGATGTTGATATTAACTTCATTAAGGAAGGCGCCTTAGTTTTCTTCATTTCTTTTATTTTCCCAAGTACTTTCAATATCATCCAAGATTATCTTTATGGGTGATTTGCCAAGAGAAAATGAAAATTATATCGGTGAAAGGCGAACGGGATTCTGTCAACGGAATTCCGTCAAGCTATCAAAGACAACAATACAGGTTCACTGTAGCCGCATATTTCAAGCAAACGGACCATACTATGAATAAAAGATCATTTCTTTTTAAATGTTTTCATTTAAATGCTAAATAGAAAAAAAATTAAAATCCGACTTAAAATACTTTTTAAAACATAAATTCAATCATTCTAGATTTACATAACGACAATGTTTTGAAGAAAATGGAAAGAAAAAAGGAAACATATACTTAATATTAGGAAGAGACAGCTGAAATTTCTACGGCATATTATAAGGAAAGGAGGCTTGGACAATCTAATACTCACAGATTGAAGTTAAAAGTGGCAGAGGAAAACAACGTATTAGTGAGTTTGAGTGAACAAAAGGCTAAATAACCAAAAAGTAAAATTTGTTAAGAGGGCAGGAAATTGTGGAGAGCCATGATCGCCTATATTCTGAAAGGACACTTACCGTAAGAATGGAGAAGTAAGTTTGCTAATCTCCAAAAGCTCAGCAGACATCTGAATCGTAAAAAAAAACTAATCAATCATGTCGGATATATAAATATGATATCTTGTTACAGAGAAAGGCTCGGTGATTTATGCTAGTCACAGCGAACGAAACGAATTTGCATTTGCGCCTGCGCACGAAGGCAGTGATTATGAGTAATTTAACTGAGATGGTGCAACAGACGAACGATTGGCTTTCACTCTTCTTCTTTTTGCACTTTGAGTAAGTTGATGGCTGAAGGAAGCGGATGAATAGAAAGAGTGTGTACTGAAGCCAATGATGATATTAAGTCAGATAAGTTTTGGGAAGAAAAGAATGGAAGGAGAAGATTATAAACTTGTCTTAAACCAGATACAACGAGAAAAAAAAACGAGAAAACACGAGAACAGGCAAGAATGGAGGAATAATGAAAATTCGATTCAGAGAAAAAGTTTAAAGAAAAAAAAAAGAGAAAATTGTATAACAAGAAGGGATAAGCAAGAAATTGAAGAAGAAAAATTACAAAAAGAAATAAAATAACGAAATAAACGGATTAAAGCAGTACTAAGCAAAGAAAAGGAATAAAAATAGCAACTTCTCCCCAAAAAGATCACAAACAGTGGTTAACTGGTGCAAGTAATGGCTTGTATATTTTAACGCCTCCTAAACAAAACTGTCTTCATTTAATCATCATAGAAAAAACTTTTCTGCCTGCCTTCTGTACGGCTAATGCTAACCTCCAGTTAAGCAACGCTTTGCGCCTTCTTTGGTTCACTGGTATAGAGTGTAGTGATTACATTGAATCCAATTTTAGGGCTACTGCTAGGAAAGTTGGTTCAATGGGTCGTGCTAGACATTTGCTTCTCGTCAGAATCCATCTGGCATATTTATAGATCTACCATCCGTTCGTACGTTGAATATTGCTACCATATCTTGTATGGTGTTCCTACTATATATCTCGAGATTTTTGACAAAATTCAAAGTGTTTGTGATATTACCAGAACTTACGTGGTATCTCTGCTTCAGTCACTTTCCCTCCGAAGTGATGTGGCTTCTCTCTGTCTTTTCTAAAAAAATATTTTCATGGCATTTGTTCTGATGAGGTTTTTTTCCTTCGTGCTTCGACTGCATAGATTCCAGCGTTCTATTAGATTAACCATAACGTCTCCCCGTATCTCCAACCTTTCAATTTCGTTGTTTCCTGCTACTAGCTACGTCAATCTTCCGTCTTCCTGAATCCTGTTCGTTTTTTTTTTCTCTTCGTTGAATTCTTATTCTCTTCCACCCCACCCCTTTGTGACCCTTAGTAGCATTATCTCGTTGCTCTGGGTGAAATGATTAAAATAAACGTCCAATAAAAAGAAGCATTAGAAAAAGAACTTTTTTCGCCTAATTCAAGGTTAGATAATCACTCAAGTTAGATCAAAATCTGAATGTAAGTTGTAGGAAGTAAAGATTATAATGATAAGGACGACAGGTAAAGATTTCCTCTTTAAGTGAAGTGTGTGTGTGTGTGATGCGGCATTCACCCTGGGCGGATTGAGCCGGCTTCTTCCTGTTGTGAGAAGAAGATTCTTGGGATAAATTACAGAAGTAGGGTACCCAGGCCTACTCGGATAACGTTCTTGCTTGCCGCGGGTTCCTACAAACGCAGAGACAGGAACGACCAGAAGCCGCCGGTTACCGATGCAGACGCCCTTGATTTTCACCAGAGCCCTTGTTAGCCGGCGTGTGTCAGACCTGTCCGCCTTGGGTGGCCCTACCAGAAACGAAGTTCCGACGGCATAGCTTTGACATTACCGTTTACACCCCCCCACCGACTGTGAGGTAAGGGTTGGACTTACGGTCAAATCACGCTGAAAACACCGGTTCTCGTTCGATCACCGAAGTTAAGCATCGTAGAGCCAGGTCAGTATTTAGATGGGGGACCGCTTGGGAACATCTGGTACTGTAAGCCCCCAAAGTCCAACACCTCTTTAAGTGATGTGGTTAACATTGATTGCTCAAGGAAACAAAAACATTTGTGTTAGTTCCATAAAGTTGCAGATCTTTGGAATAGACTGTCTGATTGGAAATTCGGATTTAATTTGAAGCCTTGATGTTTAGATACTATAAGGTCGGACCCTGAATAACCGCCAGTAACGATGAACGGATGTTCCCTAGAGAAGGCATCGTGTCTTGAGAGAATATTGGGCCTAAAAAGCTCAGTCCTAACCACAAGTGTAACTTCTACATACGATCTATCACTACAGATGCAGGTAAAACAACCGGTTCCTTGTGCCGCTCCAGTAAGTACCTGACTACTCATTCTATCCTCTACTTTCATAAGAACCAGATCAGGACAAAAATGGACGACTGTTCTCAGATTTGAGCGGAAGCTGCCAAGTCCTCACTTTCTATTCTTTATCAAAAGTTCAAAAGTGTCTACGTGTCCTTGTTGTTAACGAATTCTTTCCCTCCAGTCTTTCTCACACTGGCGGGATGTGGCGTGTCTCTTACTGCTTTATCTCTTATTTTATGGAAAGTGCTCGGGCGAATTACATTTCTTTGTTCCGTCAGGTATAACCTTCATGGCTACGATCCTTCATTCCACTTACATTGTACCAAACCAACCCTCACATCTTCTATATTCCATCAACGAGAAGTAAGTTTCACTCGAAGAGCTTCTTCCTGCGAATCATGGATCCGAAGATGTTTCCCCAATCTGCAATCTTAACCTGTTCAAGTCTAGAGTTATCTTCCCTCTATCCGTGTAAACCCATTTTAAGGCAACCCTCAAACCTTGAGTGGACCTTGTGAATGAATCTTACTGTAAAAAAAGGAGATATATAATTAATATAAACAGCAATAAGAAATATACATATATATATATATATGGCATCTACCATTTTTTAAACATCTTTCGTTAAATATAACGGATATATATATATATATATATATATATATATATATATATATAATATAAATAAATAAATTTTCATTAAAAACGACTGACAAGGTACAGTGGTTAAGTTTTAATTCAATTTTTCTTGTGGTCTTATAATTTTCTTCTTTTCTGGACATAGATTATGTAGAAATTCTTCGGTTATATATATATTAAGACATTTTTATGTTTAACATTCTTTTTATAGATACAAATATCTAAGTAAATGCTCTGTTTATAATAAACAGTATTAAACCACATTTACAGGCCTGAATGTCCGAGAAATTTTCACAGAAAATATTCATCCTCCGACAGGATTCGAACCTGTATCCTATACGGAACCTTCATTTAGCTTGACGTGCCTTTACCGATTTGGCCACAGAGGCGCGTTCGGTTAACAAGGTCGAATTTATTGTATTTAAACTTCAATCTTCCATGAATTTCACGTACATTTTACATTCGCTCATGGCATATCAAATGTAAACAAATGACGTCACATATTATGAAATGGACAAAGTCCGACAATTATTTTAAGATATTTTTATGTTTAACATTCTTTTTATACATACAAATATTTAAGTAAGTGAAAATCTCTCGGGCATTCAGGCCGGTAAATGTTGTTTAATACTGTTTATTATAAAGCAGAACATTTTCGTCACATTCATTAAAACGCACATACGCACACAATTTATATATATATATATATATATATATATATATATATATATATATATATATATATATATTGAAAATGTTTAAATAACTTTTACTAAATTTTACCCGTCCTGGGTATGACGATAAACTACATCCTGTGGGGGGGGGTCACTGGTCGATAAATTTTGAGGACCGTGAAACTACATGTTTATTGCTGATGTTCCCTGTTAGGGTCAGTGCTATGGGAAAATAGTTAATCCTCAAACTGGGGTAGGAAGGACGGTGGATAGCGACTCGGATTGAGGAAACGAAGAACCGAGTTCGAATTCCAGTCTAATCTATTACATTCACTTACCTTCTGATACCCTTGGGAAAGTTATGAATCCTCTTCTACCTCCAGACTGGGTTCTATAGACTTTGATGATAACCGGTCTATCGCAGAATGAAATGGTAACCTACTGCGGAAAAAACTCTGCCTCGTTAGTCATGTATCGAAAGATACATGATTGGCTAGGCGTATATCATGCATGGTACATAACTGACTAACTGAGTTCAAAAGACTATGAAAGTATAAAAAATAGATTTTTATAGTAAAAATACCAAAAATATGCTTTAAAAAAAACAAAAAAAAACATTACCAGCAATACACCTGACACTCGAAAAAAAAACAACTTTATATAAGTACGTCAATGAAACCTTATTTACAAACTGATTTCTTGTAACGATTACATATGCCATTCTTACCAATTTACTCTAAAAATCTGGTCGGCATTTAGTTTGATATGCTGTAAAACAAAACAAACCCCAAAAGATTTCACCCAATAAAAGAAAATAAAGCGCTAATCATAGTAGACGCTTATAGCGTATGAATGGAAAAGATGATAATAGCTGAAGATTAAGATTGTTTACTTTTAGTTCACGAAATACTATGCCCAAGGTTCACTCAAGGTAAAGAGTTAATAAGTGAGATTCTTGTAAGCGAGGGAAAAGGAGGAATTTACAAGTCAATATTATATGGACTTGTTGGATTCATATCTGTTGACACTGGACTTGTATTAAAACCAAGATTGTAATTGTCAGGGAAGCATTCTCTCGGGAGTCCGTTTCACGGAGCAACATTTCTGAGGAAAATGCTGTTTGAGTAGGAAATGCTACTTATGAAAGAACATGAAGGGAATGGTGATTCTTTGTCAGTGGGAACATTCAACGAGGCCACGAAAATCTATTGGGATAAAGTACCTCAAATGGATCAACGCTATTTATATTATCGCTAAAGATTCCAGAAGAATATTGGGTTCCTTTCGCCTCCAAAAAAGTCCTGCTTCCATGCTGTCTTCGAGAGTATGGCAGCATTTATCAGCGCTAGAAAAATAGTGAAAGCACCGTAAATTTAGATCTTCGAATTGAGAAATTCCGGTCCGATTTCATTACATTTATTTACGT
>CAHIKZ030000881.1:307500-325000 GCA_903632075.3 Acanthosepion pharaonis
CCGTAAGCTAATGGCGTCTGGTTACGGAAGAACGGAGTCAGCACCAATAAGAGAAATTACTACTTGTTATAGCTACCAGTGGACTGAAAGTAACCTCTTCTTCAACAAGGGCTGGTGATAAGATACCCAGAATAATTCTAAGATCCCCGAAATAGTTTTCTATTAAGCTAAGTTTGAAGGTGCACAATTTCTATGTGTTTATTGAACTTTCTTTATTTGGATATCTAATATATTTAAATAGTACATGTAGTTATGTTTTCTTTCTCTTCAAAAGCTGTCAGTCAGTTTGTTTGAACGCACGTGACTTAGTACTAAGCATCCACAAATCCGGTGTTCTATTCTGGTGTATTGTAATCACTACATTTTCAGATGGCGAGTAAAACTTTTAAGATTGCTGACATATTGGACCATGGTAACATGATTTTAGAAAGATTTTTTTTTATTTTATTTTAGAAAAGAGGAAATCACTTGACTGACCGGTAAAAGAAAAAAAAGATGACGAAGGCTAACAAACTTTCTTAAACGCAACACGAACGCTACACTCACCAAGACGAAACGATCACAAGAAGGTGAAAGCAGACGGCGCACACATGAAAGGAACAAAACTGGAAAAAAAACAAAGTGATTTTTAATGTTAATGATTTCTTTTTATTTCCACATTTATTATTGCCGATGTTTGTTTTTTTTTTATTTTTTTAACATGAAAGACATCTGAAAAAACAAGGAACGACAACTCCAAATCAAAGAATAGGCTTAGACGATTACTTATTCTTCAAGACGTGGCTTTACTTCCTAAAAGTTTTCCGCTTTGGTTGTTCGAAATAATTTTTCTTCCTTTAAGACTGTTTCTTATTCTTTGTTGTACAAGTCCAGTCAGACCTTTACCCTAAATTGTACGAATAGGTTTTTTTTCCAATTGCTTTATGCCCTTTGAGTGTTAAATAAGTGTTAAATTGTCCAAGTTATTTTTTCATCATCATCATCACCACTACGATCATCGTACGAACCAGGATGAAAGCATGTACATTTTGTTTACCCCACTCCAATACAATTTCAATACTCTTCCTTTTCTGCTCCCCTTCTATTACACTCCACGTTTATATATAAATAGTAAAGCGTTAAGAAATACTTTGGCCTATAACGCTTGATGATACCGAAAGTTTCATACCAAGGTAGTCTTTCTTCTTTTTTTTAATATATATATATATATACATATTTTAAGACATGTTTATGTTTATACATTCTTTATATACAGTGTAACCCGGATATAAGAGAGTTTTCGGGACCAGAGAAGAAGTCTCTTATATCCGGGTTTCTCTTTTATCCTGGTTTGGTATATTTTGTTTAGGTAAGTATGGCTCTAATTTGGGACCAGAGAAAATATCTCTTATATCCGTGTTTCTCTTATATCCGGTTTACACTGTAGATACAGATATTTAAGTAAATGCTCTTTTTATATATATATATATATATATATATATATATATATATATATATATATATATATATATATAAACTATTAATAACGTTTACCGGCCTGAATCAACTAGAAATTTTCATAGAAAATCGTCCTCCGACAGGAATCGAACCTGTATCCTATACGGAACCGTCATATAGCCTGACGTGCCTTAACCGATACAGCCACGGAGGATCATTCGATTAGCAAAGTCGATTTTACTGTTTTAAACTGCAATCTTCCATGAAACAGTAAAATCGACCTTGCTAATCGTGGTTCGATCGGTTAAAGGCACGTCAGGCTATATGACGGTTCCGTATAGGATACAGGTTCGATTCCAGTCGGAGGACGAATATTTTGTATGAAAATTTATCGGACATTCAGGCCGGTAAATGTTATTATTACTGTTTATTATAAAACAGAGCATTTACTTAAATATGTGTATCTATAAAAAGAATGTATAAACGTAAAAATGTCTTAAAATAATTGCTGGACTTTGTCCATTTCATAATATATACATATATTTAATCGAGTTCACGCGATGAAAGGCAGTCAAGCCGCTAAGGCAGAAGGGGTTACTGGGCGTGGATAAATTAGAGAAAGAAGCGTTACTAAGGATCGAGAACAAAAGAAAAGTATACCAAAAAATTCCTAGTTTCTATTCATTTTAAACTGCCAGGTTTCTTACATACACTTTCTATTGTAATCTCTAAAATTACTGTCTTTATTTCTTCAGCTATTTTGATCAATGTGTCATGCAAGACAATTTTTCTCTCCAGAATCTATCTTATCTATAAGTCTACCACTCGCCCATTCTTAGAATATTATTGTCACATGTGGTTCCGTGACTCTGTTATTTACCTTGAGCTTAGAATATTATTGTCACACATGGTTCCGTAACCCTGTTATTTACCTTGAGCTCCTTGGTAAAATACAAAAATAATCGGCAATATTATTAGTCCTAATCTGGCAGCTCGGCTTCAGTCACTTTCCTACCGCCGTAAGGTTGCCTCTCTGTGACGTATCTATAAATTCGTTCATATTCCTTGTTTGGATGAGCTCTTCGCTATGGTACCTAGATGTTTTAAATTTAAGCGCAGTACTTGAGAGGCGTCGAAATCTCATCAGTTTACAGTTGAGCTTGCTTGACGTAATCGTAAATTCTATGCTAACAGTTTCTTTTCTCACACTTCTCACTTGTGGAACTCTCTTCCATCTCCATGTTTTCCAGCCAATTTTAATCTGCAAAAATATAAACGCAACGTCAATCGCTATCTACTGTTCTCTTGATTAGTCTTTCCTCTCCTCGTTCATTATTAATGTTTCTTTTATTAATTCTTACACACACTGTAACCACTTGTATCTTAGTGGCTTTACTTCCTTGAATGTGGTGATACCCATTAAATAAAGTATAGCGTGCCTTAGAAAGCCTTATCTGGTCGGATTCCCAAAGTGAATAAATTTGAATTGTGAAAAACGTGACAATACCTAAATATTACATAGGAAGATTAATGCTTCGTGAACCTCCAAATAGGATTTGTTTCTCTCGTCGTCTGAGAGATTGGTTTATTCTTTTGCTGCACTGGATTTTCTGAGAAATCTCCAGTTGTAAGCTGGTTAAACACGGGCGATTTAAGGAATTACCAAACTTCCCCACAGTTGTTACTGACACGAAAAGTGTCAAAGTCATTTCATAACTTCGAGAATGGTGGCAGTGGAATGAATATATATATATATATATATATGTATATATTTCTTTGCATAGTTTTATCACTTAGATGCGACCCGAAAAATATATATATATATAGCTACAACTAAATATCTGAAGGAAATTATTAATTCTCATGTGGGTATATAATATTAAATCTGATTATTCGGGTAGTGTGATAGAAAAACAAAACAACGTCTCCTAAAGTAATATCTTACTAATAAGGATATCTAAAACCTGAAAATATTCACGATCAAGGATTCGTTGACTGAAAAGTTAATTTTCGCAAGTAATTGCTGACCGAAAAACGTAATACACACTGCTTAAAATTTATAAAAGAATGAGGCCTTTATTTCAAACACGATTATCCAATAAAAACAATGATTGAAATAATAATAATAATAATCAAATATATATGTGTGTGTGTGTGTATTTGTGTATGTATGTAAAATTTTCTAAGAATTAACCTGTAGCAAAAAGACGATATGTATTAATGAAAAAGACAATAGGAAAACTGTTTTTTTTTAGCTGACGCGTTTCGTCGAATGTTGACTTTTTCAAAACAAAAAAAAAAACGAAATGAATTTATTGAAATAATGTATCTATAAATGTATATACGATCGTATAATCATGAAATTTTTAAAGTCGTGGGGTGTATTTTGTAGGATGCCCTGAGAGTATGCGGTATTATAGCATATGGAGGATCAATTTGCGATGGATGAGTACTTGTGGTCAATGTGCCAATTCTAACGAGTGAAAGGGTTGTAAATCAGATTAGTTAGGTATGAGATAGTGATTGAAGACCAACGTCAACCCATTCAAACTCTTCGGTCTTGTGCCAAAATTGTATATTTTATAAATGAATATCAACAAAATATCTATAAACAACAAACAAAATACGTTAGTAACTAGAAGAATTTAGAAACGCTATTGTATATTCATATTATCAACTGAAAATATATATATATATATATATATATATATATATATATATATGTATTTGTCATATCATGAAATCAAAATAAAACGGTTGAATCCGACAACACAACAATACAAACAATATTTCAACACGTGAATATATTCTCTTCAAACATAAACTAATTGACGTAATTCATCAGGTGACCAGATTCTAAATTCTTGTAGTTGCTAATGACATTTTGTTTGTTGTTTACAGATACTTTGTTTCAATAAATTTATTTCGTATTTTGCATTGAAATGGTCCACATTGGACGAAGCGCATCGGTTAAGTCTACAGTTTTCATTCTTTTCGGATTTATACACACACACACACACATATATATATATATATATATATATATATATACATATATATATATATATATATATATATATATATATATATGTGTGTGTGTGTGTGTGTGTGTGTCTGAATTCGGTAGAATAAGATAAAGAAAAAAGAGGAAACATTTATTAATCTAACATCTTTCATTATTTGTGAAACTTCGTCAGAAAAAATTTAGAATACTAAAAATTTTATTCACTTTTTTAAAAACATGATTAACAAATGAAACTGGAACAACAGAACATTAAAAAATACCAGAATTTACGCAACTGTTTTTTTTAATTCCGTAAATAAAATGTTTTGATAAAAGAGAAGTAACCAACGTTAAATGAGGTATCTTTCTCCATAGACGACGGTTTGTGGAAGTTTGATGAAAAATAATAATAATAATACAGACATTTAATTTTAATTTTAATTTGATCACTTATATGAGTGACTTGAAACTGGTTCCATAAAAAAAGGAGGACGTCAAAATGACAAAAACATAACGGTTGAGTAAATATACACAGAAAAATACTTGAAAAACGAATGTAACAACGTGTGACAGTACTCGAAAAAATAAGATATAATAAAAAAATATATAAATTTTGACAAGTTAGGCGGTAACATAAAACATCTAATTCGAAAATTTTAAAGATTTTTAAAAAAGTTGACACACAGAACTTGCCGGTATTATTTCACCTAATATGTTTGAAATCGTTATTACTGCCGATATATACCATCATATATATATATATATATATATATATATATATATATATATATATATATATATATATATACAAGTATATGATTGGTGTATACGGAATAAATTCCAATAACCAACAATTACTATTCTTAAAAGAGTGCCCAATACAGAGTAGAGCGGATATAATTATTTATTTAAAAATTATAACATAAATAGTTATAAAATCACTACAAAAATAGCCATTTCGTTTCAACACCATAGCTATTTTTGTAGTGATTTTATAACATATTTATGTCATAATTTTTAAATAAATAATTATATATATATATATATATATATATATATATATGAAGAAATATAGTTTTAAGGCGTGCTATATTTATGGGATAAAGTGCACAATGTCAGAGGTAGAGCGTATGTAAATATAAATATAAAAGTGAACACTGAAGTTAACACTCAGAGGCAACGAGCTGTTTCACGCTGGACGCAATCGTCAGGCCGCCTATATATATGTTGTAAACGTTGTTATATAATCCAAGTGAATCCTATTAACACAATATAAAATATTAAATATTGAAAATCACACATAGAGCTCAAGTTTTTATAATAAATAGATCAATATATTTTATACAATAGGAATTAAGATACCCTTATGTAAATGATGGTTTATCCTCTCTCCCACCTCACTTCCTCATTTCGTTAACTTTGCGTATACTTGATGAGGTCCGTAAAAAACGTGTGAATTTCTTTTCATTTTTCATTTCAGCTTTTGGAAGTAAAGTCTGATGATCCAGAACCCTGTTAAAGGGGTTATGGTGAAATAGCTTATTACATGGAATCTTAACGTGGTCTGTCTTTTTATTCAAACATATCTGCTCTGAATTTTACATTGAGCTCTCTGGATATCATCCTCCTCGAGTCTACCCATACGGATTACCTAAATTTGCATAAATATATATATATATATATATATATATATATATATATATATATATATATATATATATATATATATAAAGTTAAAGGAAAAACTTATGTGAGACAAGGCATTTTGTACTCAGATGGATTTTATCATGAAATGTAAGGATTTGACAGTTGGAAAGGATCAGCATAAGATGGCTATAATATTCAATGAGACATGTTAGAATATATATATATATATATATATATATATATATATATATATATATATATATAACTAAAATAAATCCTAAAGATCCAGGAAAACCTACCTAGGTTTCACCTTAATGGATCTTCAGGGTAAGCCAGCTTTAGGATTTTTCAAACATTCAATGGATGTTTGAAATAAAAACAAACAAGGATGTGGAAAGAAGGAAGGAAAAAACAGGGGAAAAAAGAAGATGAAGAATGGAAAGGAAGGAAAAGTGGCAAACGAAACAGAAAGTGGTGTAAGTTTTGATATGAGTGGTGGTAAGAGGAGAAAAGAAGAGAGAAAGAGATGGTCTATTTAATATACCCAGTAGAAAAAAGACAGTGTATAGACCAAAGAAACTTAATTTGATATATGTTAATTTGGATGTATTCATCCTATGCTATTTTTCCCCTTTATATTATATTTTTTATATTCCCCTTAATAATCCTTTCTGATATATTTGTTGATTTAATACTTTTTAATTCTGAATTATCTGTCTTTCATATTTAGGCGTCTCTCTCATATTATTTTATATAATATTTGTTGTTCTTCATTAATTTCTAAAGGTTCCCTGGGTCTAGATTTTTGGACATCAGAAATAACAGTGGAGAAAATATTTGACAAAGTGGAACTGTTTCTTCCTTCAAGGTAATCATCGGACTAAATTTGCTAAATTTTTTCATCTACTATATATATATATATATATATATATATATATATATATATATATATATATATATATATATATATATATATATATATATTTCATTAAATAATATAGGCAAGTAGTGTCTATTTCTTTTATGTAAATTCTTTTCATATTGTCTGATAAACTTAATAACATTATCATTACCCGAAGAAAGAAAATCACAATATTGATCTATATTTTTTAATCCAATCTAAGCTTTCGGCTTACATAAGCCATTATCAAAGATGACAATTACAGTACAATATATTAAGCAATATACGGAGAAGACAGTGATGATAGTCTGTTTCTGTTTACATGGATGATTTCCAAGCAACGATAAGCACGTGCATATAAGACGCTGGAAGCAAAAATTGCACCACGTGAGAGTGAATTCGAGAAGTATTAAGTATGGGAAGCCATTGGTATAAATGTCTATAATTGGTAACAGAAGCCATTGGTTTATATTATATTATTTAATGAAACATGTATGAATGAAAAATGCTGCCGAAATACACAATATATATATATATATATATATATATATATATATATATATATATATATATATATATATATATTGATTATATGCAGAAATGTCTCGTCTAATGTGCACATCGGAAACTATAAAGAATGAACCCTATTTACATTATTCAGATTATTGTCCTCATCTTTGTCGCCATATTTATTACAAGGTTTCGCCCGTTGTATGTTCCGACCTTCTTCCAGTTGATAATACACAGAAATTCATACACAGATGTCCTTAAGGACACATGGCACAGTGGATGAAGGCGTTGGTTAGATCCAGTGACAGAACCCAAAGATTGTCAGTTCAGTACCCTGTTAAGGCAGTGGAGAACTTGGAGAGGGGAATTAACAGGAGATAACTGACAAATGGTATCTATTAAAAACATGGCACTTGCAACTGGAACAGTCTACTCTAGTGAGCGAAAGAAAGGGTTCAGTTCGACATTCCAACCACCTGAAGAAGGCCGTAGCGTACAACGGCCGAAACGTTGTAATAAATATGGCTACAAAGATGAGGACAATAGTCCGAATAATGTAAATAGTGTACATAATACCTCATCTCAGAAATATAGACAGATACAGATATGTATGTGTAACACGACGTCTGATATAGATGCTACAGATTCATGAAAAATAGTCACATATACTGCTTGCTTTTTAGATTCTTCGTTTGTTACGCGTATATATGCCCTTCTGATACCTCATAGATAATGGGCCTTTCAGTTTTGATCGCGACCAAAGACAATTCAGCGACGCTGTTTGGTTCCATGGCTAATTGGGATCCCGGCCCAAAACTAAACGGGCCTTTGGTCTAGCTTAGAAAATAGCAATAATAATTTAGGAAAATAACATTGAAAGTTCAATTTGGGCCGAAATCTGATTTTTGCGGAAAGTTCAATTTGGGCCGAAAGTTCAGTTTGGGCCGAAAGTTCAGTTTGGGCCGAATGTTCAATTTGCGCCGAAAGTTCAGTTTGGGCCGAAAGTTCAGTTTGCGCCGAAAGTTCAGTTTGGGCCGAATGTTCAATTTGCGCCGAAAGTTCAGTTTGGGCCGAAAGTTCAGTTTGCGCCGAAAGTTCAGTTCGAGTTGCGCCGAAAGTTCAGTTTGGGCCGAAAGTTCAGTTTGCGCCGAAAGTTCAGTTTGGGCCGAATGTTCAATTTGCGCCGAAAGCCGAAAGTTCAGTTTGCGCCGAAAGTTCAGTTTGGGCCGAATGTTCAATTTGCGCCGAAAGTTCAGTTTGGGCCGAATGTTCAATTTGCGCCGAAAGTTCAGTTTGGGCCGAAAGTTCAGTTTGCGCCGAAAGTTCCGAAAGTTCAGTTTGCGCCGAAAGTTCAGTTTGGGCCGAAAGTTCAGTTTGCGCCGAAAGTTCAGTTTGGGCCGAAAGTTCAGTTTGCGCCGAAAGTTCAGTTTGGGCCGAAAGTTCAGTTTGCGCCGAAAGTTCAGTTTGGGCCGAAAGTTCAGTTTGCGCCGAAAGTTCAGTTTGGAAAGTTGAAAGTTCAGTTTGCGCCGAAAGTTCAGTTTGGGCCGAATGTTCAATTTGAGCCTATAAATGAGTTCTTCAAATCCCAAACTGCGTGGAACTTCAATTGAGTTCTTCAAATCAGAAACTCTGGTCGCCTTCAAAGCCTCACGTCACGAAACCTCTTATTTTAACTCTGATTTCTTTGGCATTTTGAAGAAATAAAATTGATTTCATCAACTCACAAAGTTTTGTAGATATTTTAAACTGAATTTAAATAATAAAAAAATAAATTTAAAAAATTGTTGTGTTACTTTAATTTCAATATGAATTAACATTTTTTTTTTCAATTATTTCAAAATTTGAAGTTACTTCCTCAACCGGCCACAAATTCCATTGCTTTATGTTCAAGCACCTGATGAAATGAAGATTTTCAATTCCAGTATGATCTTGATTCCAGAAAGGGATAATATGTCTATGTAGAGCAAGTGTGGCCCAAATTAGAAGGGTTTCAGACAGACGGACGGACATACTGAAATTGCCATTTATTAGGTTGGTGCAAAAATAAGGACGTAATAATGTCGTTTTTTGACGTATTTTTAACGTCAAAAAACGACATTAATACGTCATTATTTTTGCACCAACCTAATATTTCTTTAGATTTCATTCGTATTTCAGGATGTCTATTTCTTTTTAACACTAAGATTGTGTTTAAGCTCTAAATGAGGAATTATTTCCCTGCAGTAACTTAATTCAATCATCAACATTTTACATATTTTTTATCCTTTCACCTTAAGCCAAAGATGTAGTTATATTTTCTGGTAAAATATATTTACTTTTCGAACACCGCATTATTTTCTTGAGAAAACGCACTAAAAAGTAAACGAATGTTCGATGCCATCGCACGCTGTATATGGAAGCGAGTGTACGGATCCCTAAATGTTAGGGCTTATGATCACATCAAATACCGGTTCCCATAGGATCACTGAAGTTAAGCAACGTTGAGACAGGTCGGTACCCAGATGGGTGACCGCTTGGTAATACCAGGTGCTGTAGGATTGGAAAAATATTTAGAATTCAGCATTAAATTACCCGTAGAGATGCTGATATGCCGCTAAAACAACTAATCTGTTAATGTACGCATGTCTTTTCAACTGAAATAATCATAAAAACATATTTCCAGTTTTTAATCTATAAGCTCTAAATGAGGAATTATTTTCCTACAGTAGCCTAATTCAATCATGACCATTCTACTGTGGGCTGTACTCGTTAGAATATTTTGTATTTCATTAAGAAATTGGCTACCAGGAATACTTTCAATGAGGGATACATCTACAACAGGGATTGTTGATGTTCCTATGTGCCACATTTTTGAGGATTCGATCTTCTTTCTTCTTCTTCTTCTTCTTCTTCTTCTTCTTCTTATTATTATTATTATTATTATTATTATTATTATTATTATTTTACGAAGGGCTCTATCTATGTATTTTTTTATTTTTGTCAGTGGAAAGTGTCATGATGTAATTTCTAACCTTATGTCTCCGGTAGAAATTTTACACACACCAGAAATCAAAGGAAATAATAATAATAATAATAATAATAATAATAATAATAATAAATATGGGATTATACCATCCACACAGACAGAAAATGAAGCAAATAGGCCGACATCATTGTCAAAAACCAGAAAGAAAAAAACTTGCCTACTAATTGAAAGCGGATTGTAATATAGCAACCAAAATTTGAAAAACTATCAAAATACAAAGACCTGGAAATTGAAATAAAAAAAATGTGAAATTGAAAACAAGAATCAAGTGGTAATAGGTGCACTTGGAATTATAAAAAATGGAACAAAACAACACATTGAAAGAATCCCTGAAACCCCAGCTTAAGAGACATACAGAAAATTGTCTTATTAAGTACAGCACACACACTAAGGAGAACTTTGTCTATGTAACGCTAGCAACTTCATCGGATAAAAAAAAAAAAAAAAAAATTAACATGAAATGTGGCCATAACAACACACCACGACCTGCCTTAGGTCTTTCCGCAGACTTGGTAGGTAGTGTGTCCATAGCAGAAATCGAATGATGATGATGATAATAATAATAATAATAACAAAATACAAGGACCTTGAAATAGAAACCTCAAAAATGTGGCACATGGGAACATCAACAATCCCTGTTGTAGTTGGAGCCCTAGGACTGGTTGGAAAAGATTGCAGTGGACTAATTGAAGGGATTCCTGGAAGTCCATGCCTCAAGGAGATACAAAAAATTGTTCTGACAAGTACAGCCCACACTTTACGAAGGGCTTTATTTATGTAATTTAATTTTTTTTTTTTTTTTTTTTTGTCAGTGGAAAGTGTCATGACGCCATTTCTAACCTTAGGTCCCTGGGCGGGACCCGGAAAGAAATGTGTAAACGCCAGAAATCAAAGAAAATAAAAATATAATAATAATAATAATAATAGTAATAATAATAAAAATAACGATAATTTCTAATTTTCTCTACTCTTCATGGGATCAATATCGGTGTCGAGACGTAAATTCCGATCAAAACGCAAAAAAAAAAAGAGAAAATACTAAATTATGAAAACGAAAAAAAAAAAACAGAAGTAAAAAAATTGCTATGAAAGAATTGAGTAACATTTGAAATTCAACTTTGCGCACACTCGTAGAAGGTTAAACGTTGGATCGGGAAACTGAATACCCGCGCAAGAAGAGACGAGAATTTGATTGAAGATGTTTGGAAAGTAACCAGTGTCTAAAATAAGAATGAATAGTTTAAATATAGAATTATTTCTTTTTTATTGATAGCAAATTGATAGAGGCGTAAAAACACGATCGATCGCTGCATTCTTAATACACTAAATAAAAATTGCAAACAGGGAATTTTGATACAAATTTGCACGCAATTACGAGTGTAACCTTTTCCCTTTTTCTTCTGACATTTGGGAAACTAAAAGAAATTATTTCTATATTCCGCCATCAGAAGTAGAAAGGAGTCTTTCTCTTTATAGAAAAATATGTCTGATATATTTTTCTTCGTTAATTCCAATTGTTCATTCAGAGAAAGAAAATAAAATTCTTATTCAAACCGGAACATAGGAGCATATTGCATATTTGTTGAGAACAGAAAGATTTTAAAAAATATTTAAAAATAAAGAATTCAAAGGTTAAACATAACTATGCAACAACAACAATAATAATAATAATAATAATAATAATAATAATAATAAGAAGAAGAAGAAGAAGAAGAAGAACATCGAAATCTCATAAATGTGGCACGTGGGAATATCAACAATCCCTGTTGTAGTTGGAGCCCTCGGATTGGTTGGAAAAATTCCAGTAGACTCATTGAAGGGATTCCTGGTAGCCAAAATCTTAATGAAATACAAAAAATTGTTCTAACGAGTACAGCCCACACCTTACGCATGGCGTTAACTATATAAATATGTGTGTGTGTGTGTGTTTGCTTTAATTGGTCAGTGGAAAATATCATGATACCATTTCTAACCTTAGGTCTCTGGGCGGGACCCGAAAAGAAATGTGTACACACCAGAAATCAAAGGACATAATAATAATAATAATAATAATAATAATAATAATTTGAAAATATTTAAAAATAAAGAATTCAAATTCTTTTAAAATCTATGGGACTACACAATACACACTGACAGAAAAAATCAAAGCCAACCGCCCAGATATTGTTATTTCATCTTTTTACCTCAGGAAACGGAATATAACAATCAACAACACGCATGTACCTGTCGGATCATTGACTTTTGGACCCTTTCAAATACCCCCCCACACGGTGTCGAATGGTTTCACAGCCCCACCTGACATGTTGATGAGGCGTCTCTGCATTATTAATATCTACATCATCATACAATTGTTTTAGGTGGCCTCACATAATAATCCAAAGGATTGCGGTCGGGGCGAATGTGCAGGCTATTGAACCGGTCCTCTCTTACCTCTTCCATCTTTCATGGTATATATCAGCCACTGCATCGCGAACAATGTGACTAAAATCTGCTGAAACCCTATCATGCATAAAATCAGCAAGTCTTCGTATTAGCAGGGCTACATCCTCTAGCAGGTCCGGAAGTGCATTGAAATTAATTCCCTATAGAAATCTCCTGTAATACATGAATTCATAAAATGTGCCTGTTACACTGTAAAGGTATACCTCGAATAGTTCTTGAGCCTTTTACTGCGCTGGTCAGTAGGAAAATTGCTATACTTCAAGACAGCACAAGTCAAATGATATTTCGTTGCAAAGATTTCTAATATTTAGAGCGTTGACATAAACACATAAATAACCGTTTAATTCGATGGCAGTATTGTATAAATGTACTAGATGTCATCAGTTCTTAACTCAGAAACTATGCTGATGACACAATAATTCATTCCTGTCTTATTAGTAAGTCTGATCGGTTCGATAAATTCAAATTGACAACTGATATAAAAACAATAACCTACAATCTGTTGTTAACTGGGGCAAGTAATGACTTGTTACTTTTAATGCTTCCAATCATCTGAAAGACCAGTTTCTAACACCTATCAGCTTCAAGAGGGTGGCTCGTTTCTTCTTCTCGTGTTAATGTTCTACGCTGATATGAATTGGAAATATTACTTTGAGACAATTTCTAGGTAAGCTGCTAGCAATTTTTTCTCTCCAGAAACTATCTTACATATATATAAGTTTAACCTTCGTTCATGCTTTGAATATTGCTGCCACATCTGATTTAGTTTCCCTGCTATATATTTAGAGAATTTTGATAAAAAAAAATCCAAAGACGAATCAGCAAAGTTATAGGGCCTGACATGGCATCGCGACTTCCCTCACTTTTCCACTACCGTAACGTATTTTCTCTGTGCTTTTTCTATGACCACTTTCATTGTATATTGTTCTTTATGAGGAGTAGTGGATAGCGGCTCGGATTGAAGAATCGGGGAGCCCAGTCCGAATTCCAGTCGAATCAATTACATTCACTTAGGTGCTAATAACCTTGGCAAAGGTATCCTCTTCTTCTCTCCTCCAGCTATGGGCAAATAGCGGAACAGACCGGTTTCTATAGTCTTGGGTGGCAACTGGTCTACAGCAGAAAGAAAATCTGCCTCGTCAGTCATGTATCGAAAGATACATGATCGCCTAAGCGTGTATCACACATGACTCATAAATGACTGGTGATACCTAAACTTTATGAATTTAAACGCAGTACTAGATTGGCGGTAAGGTCTCATCATTTTACAGTGGAAATGGCTAGATGTAACCGTAGGTTCTATGCTAACAGTCTCTTCGCACCCACTTCTCGATTGTGGAACTCGGCTTCTTGTTACCCAATCAATTTTGATCTTCCAAAATATAAATTCAAAGTCAGTCGTTATCTTCTGTCTTATTAATTCCTGTTCTTTTAGTGTCCTCTCTTCTTAACAGTAGTTTATCTCATATTATCTAAGAATCAGTAACCTCTAGCGTCTTAGTGGCTTTATTGTCTTGTTTGGAGTAAAATGATTTAAAAAAAAACAGCTTCATATTTTTGACTGAATTAAACATTGTTTAAATATATTTATCCTGGAATAAAAATTTCAGTCCTTTCAGTGGGTGATGGCTCTTCACAGCTTCTACTCTTTCGAATCTTCACCATCTCCATTCTTTGTGGTCTGTCCTCCGTTCTCTCAAACTCTTTTAGGCTACTCGCCGTTTTTTCTCTGTTTCTCTTGTCTTCAATATGCCCTGTGTGAGTGTGTTAAATTCTCTAGGCCATTTGATTTTAAAATCTGGCATTATTTTCCAAACAACCTAATACTTAGGACATATTTGTCTAATTATGAAGTAGATTAAGAGCTAATGACTTTTTCTTTTAACACTTAATTTGCTGGCTTTTCCCGTTAAGAAATTTGTATTTCCAATGCTTAGATTAGTCTGGTATGGACAGAAAAATGAGTAGCAAAAAAAAAAAAAAAAAGCAAGAATGATCAGATTGCCATCTTTGCTTTTTTTGCTATATCATTTCAGTGGGTAATGGCTCTTCACAGCTTCTTCTCTTTTGAATATTCACCATTCTTTTTTGGTCTATCCTTCATTCGCTCTAACACTTTTAGGCAACTCACCGTTTCTTCTCTGTCCATCTTTCTTTTCACTATGTCCTGTGAGTGTTAAATTCTCTAGGCCATATTTTCATGTACGAAGTCTTTCTCCTATTAAGTTAAAGTTTCTCAGAAACTCATACACAGATGTCCTCGAGTACACATGGCACAGAGGATAAAAGCGTTAATTAGATCCAGTGACAGGACCCAACGAGTGTGAGTTCAATACCTGGCTAAGGCAGTGGAGAACTTGAGAACAGTGGAATTAACAGGAGATAACTGATAACTGACATTCATTAAGCATGGCACGTTGAACTAGAACAGTTTAACCCAGTGAGCGAAATAAAGGGTTCAGTTCGACATTCCAATCACCTGAAGAAGGCCGGAGCGTATAACATACCTCATCTCAGAAATATAGACATATAATGAAAGGCCGAAACTAATAATGTAAATAGTGTACATTATTCGGACTATTGTCCTCATTATTCTCGCCATATTTATTAAAACGTTTCGGTCCTTTTGTATCTGTCTAGATTACTGAGATGAGGTATTATGTAAATAGTGTACATAATACCTCATCTCAGAAATATAGACAGATACAGATATGTATGTGTAACTCAACATCTTATATAGATGCTACAGCAACAAATTTTCGTTCAGATTCATGAAAAATAGAGTCACATATACTGCTTGCTTTTTAGATTCTTCGTTTGTTATATATATATGCCCTGCTGATACCTCATAGATAATGGGATTTTCAGTTTTGATCGCGACCAAAGAAAATTCAGCGAGGCTGTTTGGTTCCAAAAACGAATAATGTCCTTCCCTGATTTGCATATGGTAAACAATGAGATAAAAGCTTTGGCTGCCGAAGTAAAAATCAGAATTATTCGGTAAATCCATGTGTCCTTGAGGAAATAAAAGATTCAGTTCGACATTCCAACCACCTGAAGAAGGCCGGAGCATACAACGGCCGAAACGTTGTAATAAACATGGCGATAAGGATGAGGACAATAGTCTGAATAATGTAAACAGTGTACATAATAACACATCTCAGAAATATAGACAGATACTGAAGTTTCTTCTTGTGACACATAGACAGTGGCAAAAAAGGACATTGGCGGAACAAATTGACGTGAGCGATCATGGCCTTCCACAACTTCCCAGACTTTGTTTCTCTACGTTACTTTCAGTTCATCTTCTAACTGATATTCTATAAAACTTAATATTTAAACATTGACTTTTTATCAGTACTCGAAATCCTACTTCTACTACAGGTTGTATAAAAGCAACTCTTACGCACATGATGCCGACCACCCACCAATTAGGCTTTTTGTAGGCTCCTGTTAATTGCTTTAGAGGGTTTCGCTATTGGAAAAGTTGTCTTTCGAAAACACTGGACTAGAAACGAATAACGCTAAGTAACTTATGAGGTTAGGTCAATAAGCACTATGTTAGACAGACACGAAAACACTTGGACAGGAATCGTGTCTAGTCTTATTGAACTGTCATAAATTTATGGCGGCTTTACTTGTTACCCGAGGCCTTAAAACAAGAACCATTTCCTTAAATCAAGCAGAAGCTGTTGTGTTAGTTTTCGTCCGAAATTTACGCCACTGTCTGTCCTTTGGCATAATGGACACTAAATGGCTTTCAAGAGTAATGTACTCTCTCTCTCTCTCTCTCTCTCTCTCTCTCTCTCTCTCTCTCTCAGACGTAAAGAGAAACATGTACACACGAACATACACAATCATAAACTTTAATATCCGTGCGCACATTCGCAGGCAGATATATCTTTTCGCTTACACACTCACAAACACACACACACACACACACACACACACACACACACACACACACACACACACAAGTGCGCATAAGAAGTCAGTACTGAAAGTGCTCAGCCTGACCCACTTCAAAAAAGCATTATGTGAATAAGCAATTTTAGCAATTTATTTATTTACTTATGGAAGAACTGAGAAAGTATTGGCCAAGTTAGAAAGGAAAATAGTTAATTTCATAATTTTTTTTCTTCCATCAACAGTGAATTTTTCAGCACCCCCTTGAATAAGTCATGCGTATATTTGACTTCATATAGTCATATACACACGCAGGAGTCCATATCCGCATATGCATAGTTGCATATATTCACATACACACACACACATACACACATATATGGGTGTGTGTTTATGTGTGTGTGTGTGCTTTATTACCTCAAACTTTATATTTAATGGACACCCGTATTAAAAATAGAAGTCCTGTTTTATATTAAAATAGTCAGTATCACATTTACCGACCTCAGCACTTGCGAAATAAGCCGATATATATAATACGCACTGTTCAAAAATAAAAAAATGGGACGTCTATTTCAAATACGGTTATCCACTGAAAATAACGTTTGAAGTAATAAAAATGACAGATGGA
>CAHIKZ030000881.1:327500-362500 GCA_903632075.3 Acanthosepion pharaonis
AGAGGCTGTAATTTTGTTTTAACAAAATTATTTAAAAGGTAGATTTCAATGCTTGATAGAAATTTAGATGTCTAAAAAATGATGAATGTTATCAATTTAAACATTTAGTTTTTTAAGTAAATAGTTTAGGGACCTTATATAAGTTAACTACTATTTTTATTAGCACATTATGGAATTAATATAAGTTAACTACTATTTTTATTAGCACATTTATCGAGAACATATTAAAGAAATATTTAAAATTATAATAGTTTATTTACCCGACCAATTGTACTTTCATAATATTGTAAAAAAAAACAAAAAAAAAATTTTGTAACAATAACATCTATATTTGTTTTACTTTAAATCTAATTTATGAATGCATTTTTTCTTTATTATTACATGGGTAAACTTAATTAAGGTTTAGGTTTCATTATTTAATAATATTTGTGGGTAATATTAAAGATTTTGTTTTCTTCTTATATGTATCTCACAAAAACATATTCATGCAAATCCACATATACATACGTCCATTTACATGTGCAAATACACACATAGACACACGTACAACAATATACACAAAAGTTCATCCATCTTCATACATAAATTACATATACACACATACATTTCTCAATCATTACCTATATTTTTATATATATATATATATATATATATATATATATATATATATGTGTGTGTGTGTGTGTGTGTGTGTGTTTTTAGTGAATGTGATGAAGATGAAAATATTATGTATGTATTTAGCTTGTCTACTGTTATTTTTTTCGGCCAATTCATTTAAACATTTTGAGGGGTTAATTGTTCGTATGTTTCTGTGTTTATTTTCCAAATTGTATCACTACAACCTCTGATATCGTTGTTTTCATAAAAATACAATTAAAACATTCTAAAAACTGAATAAAAAACTATAACATTCAATGAAAAATGTATAATATATGTGTCTCTGTGTGTGTCTGCGTGTGTGTGTGTGTGTGTTAAGAGCACATATAATTCATTTCTCGTATAACTACATTCTTATAATTTTTGCCCAGAGATAATATTACAATATTTTCTGAAAATATTTTTTCTTTCATTTTACCCATGAGAAAGCAGTCTTTGTCACGTCGGAAATTTATTATTTGCAAACGGAGGATCATATTTCTCTTTTTCTTATTTTCTCCTTTGTGCTGTCTTATATTTTACATGACTTATTGCTTGCACGATTCTGGAGATCATCATAATAAAAAAAAAGTTTCAGCCAAGTTTGATCCTCTCCACCAGCAGAAAGTTGCTGGTGGTGAATGTAGATTTTGAAGTCTGACTCTAAAATCAGGATTTCGATACAGAATTTCCTTAAAAGCTCACTATTTCATAAAAAAAATAGGTTTTAATTCTTTTGTTTTTTGTTAACATTCGGTTTGCCCTGACTAAAAATAAGAAATCATATCCATGTTACTTACCACCTCCTGTTCTTACGTACATAAATTAACCACATCAATTAGGCCTCTACCTTGAGTAGATATTTGGTCTTGTTTGATTCGTTTTTTACGTCTTATCAAACCTTTGCAGGTTATTTAATGCCAGAAAAATTGTATGACTTTTTTTTCTGAGACATTCTTGCCTAAAATGAAAATTATAAAAAAGATTGAAAAACCAAGCAATTACAAACATTTATATACCTGTGAAATGTTTAAACAGAGAACAGAAAGTGTGAAATTGAAATGAGAAAACGTATTGGGATAGCCAAAGATGTATTCCAAAAGCTATGTAGATTATTGAGAGATAAAAAAAATCACTAGAAACAAAGAAAAGAGTACCGAACTGTTACGTGATATTTATCCTCCTATATGGTATTACATACTGGACAATCTTCTAAAAGATGAAATAAAGACTTGAAGCAGCAGAAATGTTGTTCTACAGAAGCATGCTGAGGATACCATGGACCGAACATGAGAGTAAGGACACGATTTTAGAGAAAATGGAAGCAAAGAGGAAACTTATACATAACATCAGGAAGAAACAGTTGAAATTTCTACAGAAGGATGCTGAGGATACCATGGACCGAACATGTGAGTAAAGACGAGGTTTTAGAGAAAATGGAAACAAAAAGAAAACTTATATTTAACATCAGGAAGAGACAGTTGAAACTTCTACAGAAGGATGATGAGGATACCATGGACCGAACCTGAGAGTAACAACGTGGTTTTAGAGAAAATGGAAACAAAAAGGAAATTTATACTTAACATCAGAAAGAGATAGTTGAAATTTCTACGGAAGGATGCTGAGGATACCATGGACAAGACAAGTGAGTAACGACGAAGTTTTATAGAAAATGGAAACTAAAATTAAACTTATACTTAACATGCGAAAGACACAATTGAAATTTCAAGGGCGAATAATGAGGATACTCACAAGACAGATTGAGACAAGACACAACATACATAATGAGCTTGAGTAAATAGATGGCGGGACAGAGTTCCGGTGAAATAACAAAAAGACGAAATTTGTTAAGAGTTAAAAGAACAGAAAATACTGAAGAGCCATGATCACCTACGTCCTGAGGAGAGGCATAAAGAAGATACAGGTCTTACTAATTAACCCATACCTGGGGGAGAGGAGAGGTCTTTGCATACTTTACCCAAGAGTATTTGCGCGTGAGTGAATATAACGAACCCAACTGGAATTGAAACTCAGCTCTCTGATTAACAATTCAGAGACATAATCTATTAAAATACACGCACATCCAATCTTACAAGCCGATATTCCCAACCGGTCACGCATTGACCGGGATAGACGTTGCTTAACTTCGGTGATCGGTGTTTCAACGTGATGTGGACATAAGCGTTGGATTTTGTCTTAGTTAAACAACAGCGCAAAAAAAAAAGATACATTGTGTTTTGAAATACAAAATTTACACTGTATGTAGAGAAAATGAAGAGAGATCGTCACACAAAAAGCAGCAATCTGTCATTAGTCATGCGAAAATGCCATTTGTAGCTTTCTAGAGGAAGGTCATGAAGAAGGAGACATTAACGAGAGGAGTAGGGGTGAATATCCATGGAAAACAGTACCGGTGCGACGTCTTGGCGGCCTTCTGAAGCGGCCATTTTTACTCGCCTCCAAGGCTCACGTATAGAATCGATCGATTGATTTGAAACGACAAGTCGAATCGATGAAAAACCGATCTTGCCTTCATTACTGCTGGAATGACCCGTGTCCTTCAACCAGTGGACGTCAGTATCAACAAGACATGACATGGAGAAAATAGCCATTTCCATAGAGGAAATATTTAACAAGACATTCATTGACAGAACTCTTATTGTCTGTTGAAATTTCTAAAATCTTGTTCTGAACCTAAATGGAGTTTCCTTCCTAACATTAATCTAGACAAATATTTTTTTTCTTGGGTTTCAATTAAAGCAGTCTGAATTAAAAAAAAAGAAGCTAATATGTAGGTCTTCGTCTATCGTCGTATTACCCCCCGCCCCCCAAAAAAACAGGTAGAGATGAATGTGAGCTCCATCGGACGATTAACCTAATTAGCCATATAAACATGCTAATCCTCTGAATCCAGAATCAATATAAAGTAAAATTACACCGGAAATAGAACAGCATTCTTTCAATGAATGTTATGGTTCAGTGAGTTTTAACATTTACGCCTAGGACTCGCCATGCCACATACACTTTTGCAAACCGCCCGCGTTCTGTCCGTAATGTGAGAAATAAGTCCTACTCGAACAGCTGCTTCTCGGGAACCACTGCCCCGTGGAACCGACTCCCAAGGGGTTGTTTCCCCGATCACTAAGTGTTTGAGCGTAGTGGCCTCGTTCAGAATGTTGGTAATGACAGATAATGCACTCCATCTGAGATAATCATTATATAATCTTATATAAATTATATAATCATACCAGATAAAGAACTCTCTATCTCAGAAGCTGTAACTAAGCTACGTTCAGCATAGTTACAGGTGGGCTGAACAAACTGAAATGTGCCTGAGCAGGCGTCAGCAAAAGGAATTGTTTAGCCGCCCTATGCAGACAGTCGTAGAAGCGGCAAGCCGTTAATGTAAAATTATACCAACCCAACCGTAGGAAGCTTATCACATTTTCTGCTTTTTTTTATCATTCGACTTCAGTTAAAAAGGAAAATCACAAACACATTCACATGCTAGTAATATATAGCTATAAAAATATCAGTATCGATTTTTCCTTTCGTTACCAATATTTGGACAAAATAAAGGCAAATAATCGAAAGACCGATTTCATACAAAGTATCGCCTGCCACTAACTTGTCTTTGGTTATAAATCTCTTCGAATAAATGTCAAAAATTCACTGTCCCTTGCTTTGTCGAATTATCTAGACGCATATCCACTGTAAATATGATTTCTATAAATCTATTACGTGAAGTGTTACCCTATTAAAGGATAGGGTTACTATAATCAAATTAATTTACACGTACCATCAAATATGACAACAATACTTAAATCATTTTTTTGACTATGTTTGTAGTCTTTTCTTCAGAAGCAATCTCGGATATTTTTAATACAATTAACTCAAATGTAAGAAATAATTGTAGTTTTAAAATAATTAGAAGTATAAATAATTTTAATTTTCTTCATCACAACAATGTAGAAAACATAGTGAACGGCATCACTCATCACAGGAAAACAATTGTATGTTATTCAAAGGTCTATGTTTTAGCTTTATTAATTCTATGGCTCTATACATGGTGTCCATAAAGTATGTGTGCAATTTAAAATACTTAAGTATTTTAAATCGTACATAGTTCTTTATGGACAACTTGTATAGTAGTGAATGTTAGACAATCACCTCAAAGATGAAAAAGAGACTTGAAGCAACTGAAATGTTGTTCTATAGAAGGATGCTAAGAATACCATGGACCGAACATGTGAACAACAACAAAGTTTTAGAGAAAATGGAAATAAAAACGATACTTCTTATTTAACAGCCGGAAGAGGCAGTTAAAACTCTGTGGCAAATAATGAGGAATGAGGTTTTGGAAAATCTGATACTCAAAGGACAGGTTGAATGAAAGAGTGAGATAGGAAACCACCCATAACCTACCTGTCGAGCTTGAAGGGACACAAGATTTTTTTTTTAACCTGCATAAAATGCACGCTGTCGCACGCTGATAATTTTCGACGTATAACTTGTGTGTTTGTGTGTGCGCTCGAACGCACTCGTGTGTGTATGTGTGTGTGTGACAGTGTTGCTGCAGCTGTAGGCTGCTGTCGAATTTCATTCTGCATTGCATCTTGACAAGTAGAATAAATAAATACTCAAAGAATGTTTTCATAATATATTTTCATATTACTATATATTATATATTCACGATGTTACTATATATTATATATTCCCGAGATTAATCATATCATTAAATGGGACAGCAATAAATACAGTAGAATCTCTGACAACCGAAATAAGAAAGCCTTCCGGATATAAGGAATTGTTACAAAGTTCGTATATGAGGGGTTATATTTAGATTAAAATAAAAGAACTGAAATCAGGTTTAACATTTATTTTCAATGTTTTATAACAAAATAAGCTAATGGCGAGTGAAATATAACGGAATTGATTTTAAGGAAAAAAATTATGTAATGTTAATGAAAATTCATTAAATCAAATATGCCACGTATGCAAAAACAAATAATGTAACTAGGATTTTTTAATGGCTGTTGCATGATGATTCTTTCTCTTCTAATATCATTCTTAACTTTTTCCGCGTTTCATTTTGCTTTTGTTCTTGAAATTTTTTAAACGAAAGACACTTTTTTTTTTAACTCTGCGTGCGTAATTGCAATTGTGGTAGCTGGATGCTGGTCTTCTTTCCATAAAACTGACAACGTTCTCAATATCTTCTTCGATTTCAGTCCAGGTTTCATAACAATCATGTATCTCTTTGCAGATGTGTCTCGTTGCCATCCTTTCCTCTTATTCCCATCATCTTTTGAACGACAACAAGCCATTAAGGTGAAATAAGCATAAGCAATTATCCAAAGTAAATTTCCTGAAAAACAGAAAGCTCAAATCAGTTACATGTCACTTAATAGTTCAAATATACATACCCGGAATTATGTCCGGATATGCGGGATTCCGGATATTGGGTATTCTGGATAGGGACTCCGGATATGAGGGATTCTGTTGCAATTGTCTTGTTTATTGCATAAGCAGTCTTGCATTTTCATCTAAAAAAATATTTTTTATTTTTATATGCAACAATGAATTCTGTTTTGAAAGATTTAAAAGTAAAAATATTTAACGAAAGCTATCAGGAAACTTTTACATTTGAATATTTATTTATTTTCGTCTACCGGCCTTAAAATTAAAGAAATATTGATGAAAAACATGCGCTCTTCGGCAGGATTCGAGCCTGCTTTATCCTTGTATTTCCTCGATGTCTTTTAAATATTGTTCTTTTCAAGCATTGATAGAGTCCAAAAGCGTCTCTGAGCCCTTGTGGGTGACGAATTATTCTCAACCCTACAACCACTCTTCCACAGACGGCATATGGCGAGCCTCTCGCTGCTCTGCTGCTACTTCCATGAAAAGTGCTCGCACGAACTTCATTCTATGGTCCCGCGAAGTCAGACCTTCACGGCAAGGACACGCTATGCCACTTACACAGTATCAAATCATCCACATTCCCTCCGTATTCCAACGGTAAGAAGTTAGTTCCACTCGAGCAGCTTTTGACCTATGAAACCCACTTTTAAGAGGAATTTTTCCCTGGTTACTGAAATCTTCACATGTTCAAGGGTAGGGTTAAACGTTATATTCCAATCCTATACACACAGGGGGCTTTCTAAATTAACCCTCCACGTCGAGTGGCTCTCGGGCCTTGTAAAAAGTGGAGCTTACTGTAAAAAAACCCAAAAAACGGCGGGATAATATTAACAGAATTACAAGTGGTACGAGGATTTGTTATTGTTGAACCCAGTTTTAGCAATATGAAATATAAATATACCATCGTAATTATAGCAGACGCTGAAAGAAGATGGCAAGAAGATGCTAGAAAATGGAGCAAATGAAAGTAAAATGAAAAGATTAAGCATCAATTGTAAACTGTCAGAATGCAATAGAGGCAGTCTAATATCCGAGTTTCGTCTTGGAGACATCAGAATGGAGTAAATAAAGAATTTATATTATCTCGGAACTGTTATGGCTTGGTTTGGTTTGGTTTACGGCTTATCAACCTCAATGGGTTATTTAATGCTGACAAAATTTTTATTGTGGCAACATCTTTTTTTCAAAAATGTATTGCTGGTAATATTTTTCCTTCAAAAATCTATTTCTGGTAATAATTTTCCAAAAATGTATTGCTGGTAATATTTTGTTTCTGATATCTAAACATGGTCACCCACGTACTAAACGGACATGGCAAATAAAGGAAGAATTCTTAAATTAGGATTCCAAAGTTAGATTTACTTGACTATTTCAGCATCTATATGTTGGTGTATTGATATAGTGATAGGGTATAACAAAAGTCACCAGGAAAATTACAAGTAAAATGTTTGTTTTATACTGTAATATATGTACATCATTTACAATATTCGGACTATTATCCTTATCTTTGTTGCCATGTTTGTCATAACGTGTCGGACCTTCAGTATCTGGCTATATTTCTGAGATGAGGTATTATGTACACTATTTATATTATTCGGACTATTGTCCTCATCTTTGTCACCATGTTTATCACAACGTTTCGGCCGTTGTACGCCCCGGCCTTCTTCGTGTGGCTGGAATGTCGAACTGAACCATTTATTTCACTCACTAGAGTAGATTGTTCTAATTCCATGTGCCATGTCTAATGGATGTCAGTTATCTCCTGTTAATTCCCCTCTCAAAGTTCTCCACCGCCTTAGCCAGGTATTGAACTCACACTCTTTGGGTCTTGTTACTGGATCTAAATAACGCCTTTATCCGCTGTGCCATGTGTCCTTGAGGACATTTCTCCAAGGTTTGTCTCACCTTCCATCTGAGCCTGAGGGATGTTCAAGGCCACCTCCTCGACTCTGTCAATAATGCTCAAGTATAGCACTCGCCGGATGGTTGTGGCGAAGTTGAAACCCTTATATAATACTGATTCCTGATAATGTACATAATACCTCATCTCAGAAATGTAGACAGATACTGAAGGGCCGAAACGTTGTAATAAATATGGTGACAAAGATAAGGACAATAGTCCGAATAATGTAAATAGTGTACATGATACCTCATCTCAGAAATATAGACAGATACTGAAAGGCCGAAACGTTGTAATAAATATGGTGACAAAGATGAGGACAATAGTCCGAATAATGTAAATAGTGTACATGATACCTCAACTCAGAAATGTAGACAGATACTGAAAGTCCGAAACGTTGTAATAAATATGGTGACAAAGATGAGGACAATAGTCCGAATAATGTAAATAGTGTACATGATACCTCATCTCAGAAATGTAGACAGATACTGAAAGGCCGAAACGTTGTAATAAATATGGCAACAAAGATGAGAACAATAGTCCGAATAATGTAAATAGTGTACATAATGCCACATCTCAGAAATATAGACAGATACTGAAAGGTCGAAACGTTGTAATAAATATGGTGACAAAGATGAGGACAATAGTCCGAATAATGTAAATAGTGTACATGATACCTCATCTCAGAAATGTAGACAGATACTGAAAGGCCGAAACGTTGTAATAAATATGGCGACAAAGATGACAATAGTCTGAATAATGTAAATAGTGTACATAATACCTCATCTCAGAAATATAAACATATATTGTGCTTAATCATTGTTATGTATGGCTTATATATGAGCACGAGATAGTGTGGGTGAACAAGTGAGAATGCAAGAAAAGAACAAAATTATCCTCATGAAACTAGATGTACAATTCAGAAAGCCAGAGGAGCTACATGCAGGCCGCATTTTGTCCATTACTGTCTTAAATCTTATCCATAAATTACAGTGTGTTTGTCTAAGCAACTCCTCCGCTCCCACTCGTCCATTGTTAATGATTCAGAGCTCATTAAAAAGCTCTAGAAAAGTTAAGTGCAGGGAATGATTTTAGTTGAGCTCAGATTAAGGGTTGCCAGATTATGCGAGGTTAAATATATATATATTAATATATTATACTAGCCATTATCGTTGCTTTCATGGTTCAAGGGAAGTAACTATTATTTTTCATTTGCATCCAAAATTTCAGTGCACGTTTTATTATAAACTAGCTTAAAAGACACTCTGTTGGGTGGCATTTAAGCTAGCTCCTGTGGAGGACTCTTCGTTTAGCCATCATCAGAATATCTAGGAAGGAGTAGATGAGACAGGTAGCAATAAACTACAGAAATCAAAATTGATCGCTGCATTTAAGTATTGAATTAATATTTCAGCTTACTTTTAAAATGTTCAATGGTAATTCTTCTCTTGCGAGTTAATTTAAAGACGAGTTGATATTCGTATATCTATATTTTCCGTACAAACAATTATTTTTATTTAATGAGTGACAGAACAAGAGACAATTTATACGCTAACACTTGGAGAGTTTACAGTAATTTATATGCCAAAAGCTCAATATCTGTATTATATATTATCTACGTCTAGGTGATATCACACTTTAGTTTTAACTGATTTGCATACTGATTTAAAACAGTACATTTTATTAATTAACTGCTAGTGTTCTTTTAGTCAGGGATTGTTTTAATTTTTATATAGAAAAGTTGTTCGGTTTAGGAATATTTTCTTATAGAGTGCAGAAAAGTGTTTGAAATTTGCATTTTACTTGGGTTTCAACAAGTTGGCATCTATTTGTAAAACTTTGCTTAACTATAACAAGCCAATTTATGAATGAATTCTTCATTTAAAATTTTCATCTCAAAGATTTGAAGTGGTGAATATATCTTACTTTGCGAAGGATAGCGAAATGGCAAAGCTTTCTAGTCATATATATATATATATATATATATATATATATATATATATATATATATATATATATATATATATTGATCTGAAATTGTTAAAGCTAGGGTCCATTTGGGATAGCCAAAGATGCCTTCCAGAAGCTGAATTAAGAAACAGAAACATTTCGTTTGAAACAAATGTAAGAGTACTGAACGGTTATGTAATATCAGTCAACTTATATGGCAATGAATGTCGAATGTTGGAAAATCTCGTCACAGATGAAGTAAAGCTGGGAATATCATGGACTGAACATGTTAGCATCGAAGAAGTTTTAGAGAAAATGGAAACAAAATGGAAGCTTTTTAGTTAACATCAGGAAATGCGGAAAGAGGGCTTGGGAAATTTTATACTCACAGAACAAGTTTAAAATATGAGGGACATTGTAAACAATGTATAATTTTCCTAGTGAGCTTGTGTAAACGAATGGCTAAACAAATTAGTAGAGATACCAAAAAGACAAAATTTGTAAAGAACTACAAAGGAGATGGAATTTGTGGAGAGCCATGGTCGACAACGTCTTGAAGAGACACAACACATAGAAGAATTCATATGTTTTATGTCTTAATATATGCCTTAATATGCTATGTTAATCTATTACAGGCCATAATTTTCTTAACCTAAATTGATCTGAAATTTTCAATGTGTAATGTTCAAACGATGTACTTCAAGTTTAATGAAATATTGTTCATTACTTTATTACGTTATCTTCCGCTGTGCCTTGAAAAGACGTTGATGTTTTGTTTTTTGTTGTTTTTTATTTTTTCGACTCTTAGCATTTAGGGTTTAAATCTGACGGCTAAATGGGACACTTAAAAATAATCTATTTATTTGAACACACTTAATTATTTATACTGTTTTTTTCTTCTCTTCATCGTAAATTTGCACATTTCAAGCCGTAACGTTTTAATTAAATGGACATTTGCGATTACATTCTAAACAGTGTCGTTGATTCTCTAGACAAGGCGTTAATGAATTTTCACAGCAAGAGAAGACAGACCAGCGGGCTTCTTTCAACGAATTTATTATTATTATTATTATTGCTGTTGTTGTTGTTGTTTTGCCTATGCGTTATGCAGTCGAAGTTATCCCTAAATGTCACCGAGAGGCTTCAAGAGACAACAAGTTTTTGTTTTATGCATATGAGAATATATCTAAAGAAGTAATGGAGTTTATCTTCATTATTCTAACAGAATTTTATAACTTTAAATGTTAAAGGTAATGACAAAATTAGCCATTTCCCTACAAGGAAATATTTGGCGTTCTATTAACCGAGTAGCCAGTACTGTTTTCAGATAGAATTTATAAAATCTTCTTTTTTCTATTTTTAGACAATTTTTCAGAAAAAACTGAAATATTACAGTATTGGGCGTCACCCTGGACATATTTTACAGCAAATAAATGATCCTCATATTTTTGTAACCAAAACTGGTGAAAAAAAGCACTTACGAATATTTAGTTTTTGTTCATGCCTGACTACGGTAGCTCCTTTACACTTGGTCTACCTCCTACATAGTCTAAGTTTCTTCCCTTTTGTTGCTACATGAAGAGCAAAACCTTATCCACTATACCTGCCACTTAAAATCAACAAATACTTTATATTAATGGAGAATTTATATATTTTTCCTATCTCAAATTTGCATTCATCTTCATTTCAAAAGTGTTTACATTTCTGAGGTATTGTCATTCGAATGAAAAAACTTTTTGTCAGGATTACCGGTCCATACTGTAGGTTTTCCCACAAGTTAACATACATACGTCAAGTTATCATGAATGAAGTCATTCTAAGTAAAAAATCTCTTCTATACAGATATGTTGTTTTTTGTTTTTTACTTTATTTTGCTAGAAACATTTTTTTTTGTCAGGATTACCTGTACATAATATAGGGTACCCCAGAACAATATTATTTACATTTAAAATTTACCTGTGTATAGTGCAATCGATGATAGAAAATGCATGATTTTTAACTGTTATAGTGGAACACCCCTATTCTATAGTTAATAGACTCTCCCACCTATAATAAGTAGGCGTAGTAAGAGTAACGAGGAGTCGCTCAGTGGCTCGGTCTGATTTCAGTCTGAAGTCAGACGACGGGCTGACCGGTTGAACTCTCTGCCTTCGGGCGGGGAGGAACCCGAACGAGGCTACGCCGAAGGGCGGACTCGTTTTCGGGGAGATAAACCCACCCTGAACCCGTTTATACGGGTTTTAAAAGGGCATATTTTTAGCCGAGCCCACGGGCTCGGAGATCCCACGTTAAACCAGCCTTGTGCCACATGATGCCCTCGTGTTGGGGGTGACTAAATACCGCTCAGTGGGTCGGTCTGAGTTCAGTCTGAAGTCGGACGACCGGCTGACCGGTTGAACTCTCTACCTTCGGGCGGGGAGGAACCCGAACGAGGCTACGCTGAAGGGCGGAGTCTCTTTCGGGGAAGTAAACCGACCCTGAACGGCTTGTAAAAGGGCATATTTTTGGCCGAGCCCACAAGCTCGGAGATCCCACGTTAAACCGAACTTGTACCATATGATGCCCTCGTGGGGTGGTGACTAAATAACGTCGCTCAGGGGTCGGTCAGTCAGTCGATGCCAGACGACCGTTAGTCGGATACTAAAGTATCAGCGACCACCACTAGATTACTCTGCGTCATTATCTATTATATCAAGTTCCTAACGTTTTGTACGTCGAACCTATTTTAGGACCGACTTAGTACAAATACAAGCCTCCACTGCGAAACCACTCCATAACATTAAACTTTCCAACAAAAAGTACATGTGTATTGTCTGACACCATTATTTTTGTTTACAAGAAAACATATAGACGTTCATATATACACGAGTATATATGGTAAACGAATTTCCTCGTGTAATCAGAAATAAAAGTAAACTTAGAAAGCAAATTTAGTTTCTGAAAGCCTAAAGGGACTGAAATGACAATGTGTCATTCGCCCCATATAAGTCAATTACATTTGTGTACTTTTCATATTTTCTGTTGAAATCTAGCCAACTGGCATTTTACTGCCACAAAAAAAAAATATATGAATTTTAAACTTTCAAAAAATAAATTGCTTTTGTGTGGTGTATCCCTTGAGCTAAAAATAAATGATTTTTCACCTCTTCAAAAAATTACCTGTATATAGTGCGTTATTGTTTGCGTTAAAAAAAAAATTCTTATCATAAAATCTTGCACTATGCCTGAGTGTATATCGCATTTTTTCTTGCACGATGAATGGTGTAAGTCTCAATGAGGTATCAACTTCTCTTTAGCCCTCAAATGAAACCCGTATATACAATCCATTATATTAGATGCCAGATAAATGATCCGCATATTGTATTGTTCATCGAAGTACCAGACTCCTTCTACCATGGTTTAATTTTACTGTTGATTCATAGTAAGAAAAAAATGAAGACCGGCTGCCATATTTGGCCAGGAGCAGCAGAATATAAGCTTTCCAAAGTTCAAAGAATTCCAACTCGTTTTCGCGGCTTTATTGAGAAATCTGTATTTCCCATAATTTTCCACAGATGCAATAATCCAAACTTGTCCCGACCGCTATGGCAAATATTCAGCTGAACACCATTCTCTAATCCCAACAGCTTAGACTTTTACAACGAGAATCATCCATCCTATATCCACGGATACGAATCCCTCTAATTTCCCCCTGTACAGAAAATTCCAATCAGACAAAAATAAATCATTAGTGGAAAATAATCCGCGTGAGTGTTTTTCTTGCCCACTAAGCTCTTGAAATCAATGGTCAATAGTTATCTATCCTTCCCATCCTCAGAATTTTATATTCTTACCTTTCTCTTTTTCATTTTATCTCACATCTCATTCATCGTAACCATTTTAACAGTAAACCCCTCATACTATAATCTTATCAAGTCAAAGGTCAAATGTTATCTATCCTTCATATTCTCATAATAGTTCACTTCCTACCTTCTGCTCTTTCATTCATATCACACACGTCATTCATTGTAACCAGTTTAACAGTAAACCTCTGACCTCTAACCTAAACCTCTTCAAGTCAAGGGCCAGTCGTTATCTATCCCTGATCTTCATAATTTTCCTACCATCATCTATTTTATTTTATTTCATATCTCAATCATCGTAACCATTTTAACAGTAAGCCTCTCATAGTATAATCATAATCTCATCAAGTCAAGGGTCAATCGTTATATATCCTTCCTATCCTCATAATTTTTATTACCAACCACCTCCTCTTTCATTCGTCCCACACCTAATTCAGTATTATCATTTTAACAGTAACATTGTGTGAGAGACGAAGCCGGTATATGTAGTTCACCTCTGAGATATCCCCCCCTCTCTCTCTCTCTTTCTGTTTCCTGTGTTGTCTTCTGATTTCAAACAGTTAGTGTAGCATTCTCATACCCTTCATTACTCCCCTTTGACAGCATAGCCCCAGACGCTGCATTCATTCTTTAACTGTTCCCAGCTACCAGGGTCGATACCTGTGAGTTTCTGGTCCCTGGACAGCGGAAATGGAAGCTTTCTAGACGGTTTTCCTGCTTGATGTACGCGCTCTAGGTTTCGTTTGCGTAAAGCAAATTATTAACAACACAGGATTTAAATACATTTGGTTTGGTTGGCAAGATCAGCTGACTGTTACCCCGTACTTCTTTGCTGAATTTGATTATTATGGGCAATGTGTTTACCAAATTGCAGAAACATCTTGAAACATGGCATGTTAATAGTCCGAATTCTTTACTGGTATGATTTTGCTAAATAATCAGTTCTATAGTGCGTACATAAATGCCATCATTCGCTTTGAAATGGACACCTCGTCCCTCTTTCTGTCTTTTGACCTCTTTCCGAAGGTGACTGATATGTGGATATAAATTAACTCTTATACCCATTTTCAAAATGGTCGCTCCAGCCGTTTCCATAGTAAATAAATTTGCGAATGAACATGCTTATAAAGATGCGTAAATTTCAAGATTGGTTATTCGTAAATTTTCGCTTGAGGATGAAACAGGGCTTGATACCTTTAAGTCAATGAAATTTTAATAATTATATTGAGGATTTCGGCTCTCATTTTTCAAACATGAGAACTCTTATGTAGGGAAGGAATCATAATTTTTTTTTTTTTAATAATTATAATTTAAGCTCTACTTCTGTATGGAACACTGTTTTAATAAATATTAAAGAACCCTGGATTATTTACTTAACGTGACCTTTCGTATTTTTCTATATATTTGCATATATATATATATATATATATATATACGGAAAGTTTGAGAAATACTTACACACGCACATATATATATATATATTTACGTATATGTGTAGTTAAATATTCATATAATCTGTAAACATATATATGAACGTGTATACATAAATATAGCTTATTTGAAGCAACACACACACATACTCAGACACAAACATATATTGTATATATATATATATATATATATATATATATATATATATGTAGTATCACGTGTTTCTTACATCAAATGTTATTATTACTGAGTGCTCGTGTTTGAAATAGACGCCTCATTTATAATCGGTCTGTATTATATATATATATATATATATATATATATATATATATATATATATTATATATGTGATACATTGTATTACCATATATATATATATATATATATATATATATATATATATATATATATATTATATATGGTAATACAGACTGATTAAAATGTATATATATATATATATATATATATATATGTAGTATCACATGTTTCTTACATCAAATGTTATTATTACTGAGTGCTCGTGCTTGAAATAGACGCCTCATTTATAATCGGTCTGTATTACCATATATATATATATATATATATATATATATATATATATGTATATATATATATATATATATATATATATATATATATATATATATATATATATATATTATATATGGTAATACAGACCGATTAAAAAAATATATATATATATATATATATATATGTAGTATCACATGTTTCTTACATCAAATGTTATTATTACTGAGTGCTCGTGCTTGAAATAGACGCCTCATTTATAATCGGTCTGTATTACCATATATATATATATATATATATATATATATATATATATATGAGATACATTGTATTACCATATATATATATATATATATATATATATATATATATATATATATATATGGTAATACAGACCGATTAAAATGTATATATATATATATATATATATATATATATATATATATGTAGTATCGTTTCTTACATCAAATGTTATTATTATTGAGTGCTCGTGCTTGAAATAGACGCCTCATTTATAATCGGTCTGTATTACCATATATATATATATATATATATATATATATTATATATGGTGATACATTGTATTATATATATATATATATATATATATATATATATATATATATATATATATATTATATATGGTAATACAGACTGATTAAAAATGTATATATATATATATATATATATATATATATATATATATATATATATATATATATATATATATAAGAGGTAATAGTAGTTCCAACGAGAGAAAAGTCTGTATATTAAAAAGAAGATAGAAACTGCAAACGTATTTACTTTGGTTTTATGGAAAATAAAACATAATATTTTTTTAATCCACATTACAAACAAAAACGCTTGCGGTTTCTCTCTTTTATATATATATATATATATATATATATATATATATATATATATATATATATATATATATATATATAACACACACACACATATATATATATATACACACATATATATACATATATGAATATATATATATATATATATATATATATATATATATATATATATATATATATATATATATATATATATTGATGAATTAGACGCTACCTAATAAAGATTTTACCTTGACAGTCATTCATAATATTAAAATATTACTATTAGTTCATTTTTATTTTTACTTTAATTATTTTGTTTGTACGAAAAAGATCTACGTACATGAAATCGTCTTTAAGTGACAGCAGAAGAATTATCGTTGAACTTTTAAAAACTCAGCTTAAACATTAATTCAATTCTTAAAAGAAATGAAAAGTTTTGAGTTCTGTAGTTTATTGATGCCTATCGCATCAACTCCTCCCTGGCTATTGTGATGATAGCCAAACCAAGACTCATCCACAGGACTTGAATGGCGCCCAATAAAAAAATAATAGTTACTCTTTTTGAAACATGAAAACAACGATAATGGCTAGTATAATATATATATATATATATATATATATATATATATATATATATATATATATATATATATATATATGAAGAAATATAGTTTTAAGGTGTGCTATATTTATTGAATATGAGAAATAGACGGAACGGTTTTCGTTGAGCTCAAATTTAAGGTTGCCAGATTATGTGTTGTTAAATATATACATACATATATATATAAATATAAATATAAAATGAACATTGAAGTCAACACTCAGAGGCGACTGGCTGTTTCATGCTTGACACAATCGTCAAGCAGCGAATGCTCGATTTTTTCTCGGATATTTATATATGTGGGTCAGTGGTGCATTGTGGATAATTAATTTCGGCGGTTATTTTTGCGGGAGTGGTTTGTTTGTTTATTTATTTATTTGTTTGGCTCAATTTATTTTACTTGTTTTTCATTTTCATTTTGTATTATTTATTCTTTTCGTTTTTTGATGTTTTTATTATCGTAGTAAAACATTGGGAGGGGGGGTTTACTTAGGTTGCTTATTTAATAGTTTGTTTTGGCCTGGGAAGATAATTAAAGCTATTTATTCTTCCAATGTTTTGATTGTGTGCCGTTGTCTATTCTGTTATTTTGGCGGGTGGACAGTTTTAAAAATCCACATTACAGACAAAAACGTTTGCAGTTTCTCTTTTTTTTTTATATATATATATATATATATATATATATATATATATAAAACACACACACATATATATATACATATATGAAATATATATATATATATATATATATATATATATATATATAAACACACACACATATATATATATACACACATATATATACATATATGAACATATATATATATGTATATATATATATATATATATATATATATATATATAAATTGATGAATTTGACTCTACCTAATAAAGATTTTACCTTGACTGTCTTTCATAATATTAAAATATTACTATTAGTACATTTTTATTTTTACTTTTATATTTGTTTATTAATATAATTTTCAGTTTATACTAAATCCCTAAATTATTTGTGTAGAAGTTAAATATTTAAATTGCTTTGACCGATTAAATAGGTCAACGTCTGACCTTTACCCCCTCCTCCTCCATATTTATATTGTAGTAAACCTAAAAATAAAAATAAATTTAAAAACTCTCCCTTCTCTCTCTAAATTCGACCATGTCTCTTACATTTTCCCTCACCACCCTCTATGTCACCTTATATAAGCTTCAAAAGTATAAATTTTAAATTCGTTTTTTTCACACTTGAAACTGAGGTCTGAAGATCCAGAGAAACATTAAAATTCTGATGAAATAAATTATAACTAATGGAATCTTAAATTTGTCTGTTTTTTCTTTAAATTATATATATATATATATATATATATATATGTGTGTGTGTGTGTGTGTGTGTGTGTGTGTGTGTGTGTGTGTGTGTGTGTGTGTGTGTGTGTGTGTGTTCAGCTTATGTCGAAGCTTTAAAATATCATATTTGATTTTCTAGGATTGCGGAGTTATTATTATTTACATTGTATTCGAAGTCGTGTTCTCAACTTATGGTTATCACAACATTTCGGCCGTTAAACCTCTGTATGTCATCAGTTCCTTGTCAAATCGTTTTAGTAAATAGGAAATTGTTTGTTTTAAATTTGGGAATTTCTAAACCTTTTCCTTTTTAAAAACAAACAAATTCTGCGAATTTCTCGAGGCCAGACAAAAAAGATAGATATGAACAAAATGAAATTTATATATATATATATATATATATATATATATATATATATAGAGAGAGAGAGAGAGAGAGAGAGAGAGAGAGAGAGAGAGAGAGAGAGGGCACGGTGGAGTAATGGATAGCGGCTGGGATTGAGGAATCGGAGAGCCGACTTCGAATTCCAGTCGAATCCATTACATTCACTTAGGTGCTAATACCCTTGGGAAAGGTGTGAATCCTCTTCTCCCCCCTCCAGCTATGGGTAAATATACAGACTGGGTTCTATAGCCTTGGATGCCAACTGGTGTAGGAGAAGGACACGTCTGAATTCAAAACGTGCGGAGGGTCGTTTCGGGACCTTATGGCACGTACACTCATACGTCGAATTCGACCGGAGAGTATAAGAATTATGTGTGAACTTTACAGAAGATTTGCATTTCCAATTTTTCTATCTGCGATCTTTCGACGTGAGACAAACAAGATAGATAGATAGATAGATAGATAGATAGATAGATAGATAGATAGATTGAAAAAGAGAATTTATTGTACCTCTCTATATGTCAGTATATAAGAATTAAGTGTATATTTTTACTGAAAAAACAATGATTCCCATTTTGTTTATTTCATAACATTTGCGTTTAAACTTTCTCTATCTGCATCAGCATGTAGGGCAAGGCGCAGACATAAATGCACACATAGAATCACTCTCTAAATTTGGTAGCCAGAAATGTCTACACATTCTCATACATAGTTGTTTACACGGCCATAATAACTTTTGTTCGTCGACAATGTCATAAAAGTAGAAGCCTATCATTTTGGGCATAATGTAAAATTTACAGCTCATTGTAAAAAAAGTACTCTTAAAATTTCTCTTATCATTTCTAGCAAATGTAACCAAATACTTTAAGCGAAAATATGTCCTCAATCATAGCAATAAAAACTATTTCTTTTCCGCAAGCAAATTAAAAATCTAGATTAATGTATTATTTGTAGTTCAATAGTGTAATATAATTTTTGGATAAAAAAAAAAAACAGCTCAAGTGGTTTTCGGGGCCTATTTCTGGTAATATTTCCACAGCTACATTCTTGTGAGAGATGTCAAACACAGAGAGAGAGAGAGAGACAGACAGACAGACAGACAGAGACAGATAGACAGACAGACAAAGAGCGAGAGAGATACATGCATATATACATAAGGGAGTTGAAAATATTCTGCACAAATAATTCGTCATGACGAATGTGTCTGTTCGGTAGGTGTCACGTCTTCTGCAATCTAATTAAAAGAGGACCAGGCTGATCATAACACGGGAAAATTTGACGTTGAGTGACGGAGATACTGCTGTTTTCCTGGAGCATTTTCTAAGCCACAATGAGTGTTGGGTTCATTATATTCAAAGGGAGAATCCATATAGTGTGAACGCACACATCTCCTCTTCTCCATATAAGCAAATACCGTTTCATCTGCGGCGAAGTTAATGGCCTAGTTTTTGGGATGCGAAAGGCATTGTGCTTCAAGACTATCTTAAAAAGGTCTACGCTATCAATGCCAACTGCAAGAACAAACGCTCAGGAAAACTAATGAAAGAGGCTCTTGTTTCACCAAGAAGATTCTCCATCGCACAAGTCTTTGTATTCATTTTGGTACTGTATGTGAATCTATCATTTAACAGGATGATCACCCGCCTTATTCTCATCTGGAGTTCAACATGAAAAAAAAAATATTTGGCTGGAAACAAGTATTGCACTCATTATAACCTCATGTCCATTATATATCTATATCTATCTATCTATCTATCTATCTATATATATATATATATATATATATATATATATATATAAAGTGAACATAAGTCAACACATAGAGGCGACAGTCTGTTTCAAGCTATATGCAATCGTCAGGCCTAACGATTACATTTCGCATGAAACAGACTGTCGCCTCTATGTGTTGACTTCTATGTTAACTTTTATATTTACACACGCTCTATATCTGATATTGAGCACTTTATCCCATAAATATAGCACATCTTAAGACTATATTTCTTCATATATATATATATATATATATATATATAGACAGCCTGTTTCGCTGAATCACAGCTCAGAGAGAGAGAAAGACAGAGAAAGACAAAGAGAGAGAGAGAGAGAGAGAGGAACGTTGAAGTAATGAATAACGACACGAACTGAGGGATGGGAGACCTGAGTTTGAATTCCACTCGAGGCAATGCATTCACTTTCACCCCAATACCCTTGTGCAATGTATGAATTCATTTCGTCCCCCATTCCAGCTATTGGCAAATAAGAGTCCTTTAGCCTTGGGTGGCGAACGGTCTAATAGGAGGGCAACTTTGGAAATAAAACCTACGCGGGGTTGTTTGGGAAACTTATTGCTTAATGTGTATCAGTTCTATGTGTTCGGCTCTTCCAGAAGTTGCAGTTGGTTCTGCACCACTAGAATCAAATGATTTTTGCATATAGTCTAGCAATTGGTTTATAATATTGAGCTATTTGACACTCATACGTCGAAAACGATGGAAGAGTCCAGTTATATATATATATATATATATATATATATATATATATATATAAATATATATATATATATATATATATATATATATATATATATATATGTGTGTGTGTGTGTGAAAATATATAGAAAATAGGAAAGAACTCGTAAGGTAAATAATCCAAAGTTCTTTAGTACTTTAATTCAAATAATTATATTGGAGTTTTCGGCTCTTGTTTTGAAACATGAGAACTCTTATGTAGCGTGTTGGAATCATATTTTTAAATAAATAATTATATTTATATATATATATATATATATATATATATATATATTATTAATATAATTATTTATTTAAAAATATGATTCCAACACAGAGAGAGAGAGAGAGAGAGAGAGAGATTTGATCTTGAGTGACTAATTCTTTTCTATTTTGCCTTCCTAGAATGGTGGACTCTCCCGTCATATTCGACATATGAGGGTCAAGCTGTTCAGTTCCTAGGAACCGACAGCCCAGACACCAGCACATATGATTTGATTATAGTGGTGAAGGCTTTGTGCAGAACTAACCACACTTTTTGAAGGGCTGAATGCAGAGACCTGGTGCACTACGTGCCACAAGGCCCCCAAAGGACCCTCTGCAGGTTTTGAATTCAGACTTGTCTTTCTCCTAGACCAATTACCATCCATGGCTATAGAACCCAGTCTGTCCTACTATTTACCCATAGTTGGGAGGAGAAGAAAAAGGATTAATACCTTTCCCAAGGTTATTAGCACGTAGTGAATATAATGGTCTTGAATGGAATTCAAACTCGCCTCTCCGATTCCTCAATCCGAGCCGCTCTCCACCGTGGCTTCTCTAATAATAATAATAATAATAATAATATATTGTTATTATGTACATTATTATTGTGCGGACTAATCCATGTGAGATTCAGCATCATTTCTTAAGCAGAGGCTCTCTGATTGGAACTTCTTTTTGACAAATGGTATATAATGGACGAGATTCAAACCTTGTTGACATAGTTTGACGCGGCTTAGGTGACGAGATCTGAACAGGCTACTCGATACTTTCTCTGATTTTCTTGTCCTGTGAGTGTTAAATTCTCCTGGCCTTCTTTCTTCGTTGTCCATCTCAGAAATTTCAACCGTCTCTTTTTGTGTGTAATTATAAGTTCCCATGCTCCTATTATTCTCGAGACCTCGCTTTTACTCAATATTCTATCCATGTTATTCTCCGCATCCTTCTGCAGAACTACATCAATCTCGCTCTAAGTTTTTTCTTCAGCTGTGAGAGGATTATCTAGGATTCGATGTCACAGAATTTACTGAATAACGCTACAGATTTCATTAGTTAGTTCGACTTTTTCTTTTCCTCTTAATCGCTGCTTTAGGTCGTTTTATATTCTACGACCGTTAACGTCCAACAGGAATTGATTTGGATATGGATTTCACATGCAAACAGGACTATTTTACCAAATAATTAAGGCAGCATACTCGTTAGACGGACTTCCTGTTGTTCATGATGACGGTCGTCTTCGAGTATAGAATCAGAGGTTAGCAGTGAATATTTCGAAGACAGTAGGAAAGCGTTGTTCAGGTTAGCAGTGGATATTTTGGGAAAAAGTAGCAGAGCATAGTTCGTCCTTCTGTTTCTCTTCGCCTGACAAGCTGGCACTGGACATTCGGATAGAGTAAACAAAATGGCCGCCTTTATACACGACGGATTGAATATTCTACGTCTTCTGATTGGTTAACCTTCTATTGGTGGACTATAAAGTGAGTCAAGTCATTTTAACTAGCTCACTAATTATATATATATATATATATATATATATATACAAAAAAACTGCAACACTCTCAATGTATGCAAATTCTAAATTTATGTTTTATTTTACGATGCATGAAGCATGTCTAACGGTCGTAGAGTTTTAAAACGACCCAAGTATTCCAATAAAAATGTAATAATAATAAAAGATGAAAAAAATGTTACATACAAATATTTATTATTATATAATAATCAGATATTTTTAAAAATCAGGATGTCTCTTCAGAATTTATGCAGTCGTGACCCTCCTCGACATTCTTCTTCCAGACTCAACCTCACAGGAAACTGTTAGCGTAGAACTTACGGTTACATCTCACCAGACGAACTGTAAATTGATGAGATCTCGACACAAGTCTAGTACTGCGTCTATATACATAAAGAGCTCAAACGAACAATTCCCTTGAAAATATTTACACAAAAACCACAGGGAGGCATCTTTAAGGCGGTGTGAAAGTGAATGAAGCCCAGATGTCAAATCTGGGCCAATAATATTGAGGATTCGTCTTTAAATTTTATCAAGGAGCTCTAGATAAATAGTGGTCACACAGGACTATACTTGGCGGCTATATGCAATTCATCGACGAATAGTAGACATAGATATACTAACCAGTCGCTCGCAATCTCATGAGTGCAGTCGTTTTGCTCCTACAAGTGCGTTCGATGCGCGCATGCATTTGTAAGCGCGTGGCATTCAACCAGTTTTCTTATTTCATTCAGCAAAGTACATTCGCCTCACTCAAGCAAGCAGTCAACCGTACAAACTAAAATCCATGTACACTGGTCGCCATTTCTCGACTTTACTCGTTCAACCATGGCATCCTTCTTATTAAGTAACCAATCACAAACTCGCTGAGTTCCGTCCAAGGAGAGTGGAAAATATATTCAATATTCCATAATATAGGTTTTACTTTGCTGTTTCTTTAACTCTTCAAATGTTCGTTGTATGACTTATTTTAATTTATATTTTCCCATCTTTACACCATATTAATTTTATCTAATAAATTTTCCACTGTTTTGTCACCCATGAAATGGAAATAATTGTTTGTACGGAAAATAAGGACCTACGTACATGAAATCGTCTTAAAGTGACAGCAGAAGAATTATCGTTGAACTTTTAAAAGCTAAGCTTAAACATTAATTCAATTCTTAAATGCAGTGAAAAGTTTTGAGTTCTTCTGTAGTTTATTAATGCCTATCGCATCAACTCCTTCCTAGCTATTGTGATGATAGCCAAACCAAGACACTTCCACAGGACTTAAATAGCGCCCAATAGGAAAATAATAGTTACTCTTTGAACCATGAAAACAACGATAATGGCTAGTATAATATATATATATATATATATATATATATATATATCTTTATGAAGAAATATAGTTTTAAGGTGTGCTATATTTATGGAATATGAGAGATAGACGGAACGGTTTTCGTTGAGCTCAAATTCAAGGTTGCCAGATTATGTGTTGTTAAATATATACATACATATATATATATATATAAATATAAATATAAAATGAACATTGAATTCAACACTCAGAGGCGACTGGCTGTTTCATGCTTGACACAATCGTCAAGCAGCGAATGCTCGATTTTTTCTCGGCTATTTATATATGTGGGTCAGTGGGGCATTGTTGATAATTAATTACGGCGGTTATTTTTGCGGGAGTGGTTTGTGTGTTTATTTATTTGTTTGGTCAATTTATTTTACTTGTTTTTCATTTTCATTTTGTATTATTTATTCTTTTCATTTTTTTGATGTTTTATTATCGTAGTAAAAAATTGGGAGGGGGTATTTACTTAGGTCACTTATTTAATAGTTTGTTTTGGCCTGGGAAGATAATTAAAGCTATTTATTCTTCCAATGTTTAGATTGTGTGCCGTTGTCTATTCTGTTATTTTGACGGGTGGACAGCTTTCATATTTAATACAAAATGCTTGGAAATCTTTCATGCAACAAAAACAGACTATCATTATTGTTTTGTCGGTGTATTGTTTAATATATTATCTGGTAAGAAAAAGAATCAAGAATAAGTCAAGATTTTTTTTATCTTCTAAGGCGATTAATTACACAACCGGATCAACAACTAATCAAAAATGCGTCATTTCATGGGTGATGACCTAATACTAATATCGTCATGTTCATTTGAACAGGAGTTGAGGTTTATCCCTTGTTTGCTGAATGAACTTTCGTTTCCTTCTAAAATCTCCTTCAACTATATACTTCTCACACCTCCCATAATGCTTAATCGATTAAATCCTTTTCTATGGCATATCAACACGTCCCAGGTTATTGAAAGTTAGAAAGGTTTTTTAGATTGTAATATTTCATTTTTTTTTTTTTGAATTAATAAGAGTTTTCAATGATACAAGTCTAATTGGTTAACCCATAACTGGGGGGGGGGGAAGAATAAGTGGATTCATAACTTTCCCAAGTGAATATAATGAACTCAAAGAAAATTGATACTCGCCTCCCCCATTAGCATAAACCAAAATATTTCTATATATCACCAGAAAATCCAAGCTTCCAGCATCTGGTATTCCCAAGAGGTTACCTATCTAGATACCGATTAGGCTTGAAGTTGCTTAACTACTCGTGATCGTACGCGAACTGGTGTTACAACATGATATGAACGTTAGCCTAAGAGCAGAATGTGCTCTCTGGGATTGGCTGGAAAATAGTCTAGAAGAACGACTTTGTATAACCAGACTGGATGGGTGGGAGTCTACCAACTCTACCATATATATATATATATACTAATTATAAACAAGATGAAAACATACTAAAAAATTTAGTAAATTCTAATATATCAACTACAGATCCTAGCAAAAAAATTAAATTAATCATATACTACACTAAATCTAGTATATCCAACTTAATACTTCGCAATGATTCTTCTCCCCCGGTTAGCGATTTGCAAAAAACCAACATAGTTTATAAATTCAAGTGCCCTTTGGGAGAGTGTATCTCCAACGAATTAAATAATATTTATGTTGGTCACACCACAAACTCCGCTTTCACGACGCTTGTCACTACATTTTAATGAAAACTCTAACATTTTTAGGCATTTAAAACAACATGCCTGCCGCACACACAATTCCATAAAATACTTGTCGAAAAACACAACTATACTTCGACATGAAAACAATAGACAAAAACTAAAAAATACTTGAAGCATTATACATCAAACAGTTAAAACCCAACCTAAACAAAATCAATTATGGCATCTCTACAAATATTCTTAAATGTCTATAATTGGTAACAGAAGCCATTGGTTTATACCAACGGCTTTCCTTACTTCATTCTACAATTCACTCTCTCGTGTAGTCATGTGTGACGTCATGAGATGCGGTGCGATTTTCGCTTCTAGCGTCTTATATGCGCGTGTTTATCGTTGCTTAGTGATCAACTATGTAAACAATGACAGACTATCATCACTGTCGTATCCGTATATTGTTTAATATGTTTGTGATTTACATCTTTGATAATGGCCTAAGTAAGCCGAAAGCTTAGATTATATTAAAAAATATGGATCAATATTGTGAATTTCTTTTTTCGTTTAATGATAATGTTATCAAACTTATCAGATGTTAAGAACAAATTTTACATAAAATAGACAACACTTGTCTATATTATTTAATGAAACGTGTATAAATATATATATATGTATATATATGTGTGTGTGTGTGTGTGTGTGTGTGTGTGTGTGTGCAAAATATAATAAATAAAAATATAATCTCTCTCTCTCTCTCTCTCTCTCTCTATATATATATATATATATATATATATATATATATATATATGTATGTATGTATCGGACTGTTTAGTTGTGATATTCACGACATATCGGCTTTTGTACGCTCCGGCTTTCTTCAGGCTCTGTCTATACATCTGAGACAAAGTATTGTAACTATTTACACTATTTACATTGTTCGGACTGCTGTTGCCATCTTTGCTCTCATATTCACAGATAAAAGAGTTGTTTGAAGCAATCCAGTGACTTGACTTAAAGAGTTGTGCGTTCAATACCTGGTCACAGCGGAGTTGAACAAAAGCTAAGAGAGCTGAGGTTCTAAGATATTTGAGTTACTGACATGTCTAGAACGTGTGTCAAGGACAATATACTCCGGTGGACGAAATAAAGGGTTAGGTTTGAAAATGAAATCACCTGAAGAAGGCCAGAGCGTACGACGACGGAAACATCATGAATATGACAACAAAGATGAGGACAACAGTCTGAACAATGTAAATAGTGAAAATTTTATTATTTCACATTTAAAAAGCGTGTGCTTCCGCTAACTGTATTTGGTTTGGTTTATGAAAAAAACGTGTTCAAGATTTTTCTTTCCGGCGCTAACGTGAATAAAATTTGGTTTATCGAATGAGCCATGACGTCGCCCCCATTTGAGATCTGATTCGCTTTCATTGTAAAATGTTTGAAATATATCACGCAAAACTGCGATTCGATTACTTACAAGTTATTCATCTTATCTGGAGACAATGATTGGTTTTATATTGTTGTAATTATCATTCGTCTCCAGTTGTGCTGGTCAAACTTTCTGTCTCCGGGCAGAGAGGATCCCCAGACGAGGTTATGTCGAAGAGCAGAGTCTCGTCTCGGGAAACAGCTACCCGACCCCGTTTTATACGGGGTCTACTGGGAAATTTTGGCCGAACCTACGGGTTCGGATACCCCACATTAAATTCAACCTTGTGCCATATCTGATCGCGTGGAGCAGTTGGTAGATATCCTGCAGTTGGAAATTCATTGTGGAATTTACTTGACTCACTTCCAGCAGTTCGACTACTTTTTTCTACGCGCCGCTGGCGAATCTTATATGTGTTGTTCTTGTCCTAGGTATTATTGTTCATTACCAACCTTCGTGTGATTATTCTATTCAGTGACTTTCCCTAGGTTACAACAATAATATTTTCTTTTGTCGATATAGGTTTCGGACAGGTTTCTATTGGCCTGAATGAATACGATAGTTTCGAAGAGTTCGTCTTGTCAATATGAAAAAAGAAATCATATCTAAATATTTATAAAAGAACAGATAAACTTCTAACGCACTTAATACATGTACGCATTTAGAACTTTTTTTGTGTTTCTATGTATGTGAGTTTTATATATATATATATATATATATATATATATATATATATATATATATATATATATCTTTAAGGAACTGTGTTATTGATCAAACCGAATTCATAAATAATTACACCGGTCACACTACTACATGCCTATGCAGACGCCTTACATTACACTTATATGATCACAGCTCGATTAGAATCCATTTAAACACACACATACAAAATTACGAGACTCCATCTGGAAACTGAATTAAAGTATAACAACGTCATGCACATGTAAAAAAAATGATTAAAAATAATGGAAGCCTTAATAATAATAATAATAAAAAACCAGAAAACGCCAAAACTTAATAATATTAGCTACGAACGCAGTCACAATGTTCTCTGTTCGGAATATCAAACATAGCTCTAAAAATATACACAAAACCCATACACCCAATTAAAAAGCAAAAATGAAATCATCCTTGATAATGGCTAAAAGTATAGCCGAAAGCGGTCAGAATTAGAGAATATTTGGACAGTTTCTACACACTGTGTGTTCAAAAATGAAAACGCTTGTTCGAACAGAAGAAAAATTAAAATAGTTTAATTGCAGTACCTTATCCCTCGTCTTTAATGAAACATGTATAAATGGCTGATAAAACTGATGATTTGCTTAGTTGTATCCAATAATAATGCATGTAATATTCACATATTAGTAACATATAAAATACAAACATGCCGAATATGCACGCTTTCCATTGTTTACGTTTATAAGATGTTTAGCTGATTTTCGTTCGATTGTTTATGGCTGTACACGTTTACGCATCGAGTCTTGCGTTACTACTCATGATTTTATCCGATTCTATCAATTTTTGAAATTATTCAACTAGATTATGGGATAAAGAGACAGAGGAAAATAGGTTAGTTTATTGGAATTTGGCCCTCAAAAAATAACTCGCATGTACAAATGATTTATGAAAATATCATTTTTTTATGAGTAAAAATTTGAGGGTCACACGAGACGCGAGATCGTTTCCATATATATATATATATATATATATATATATATATATATGCTTTTCTCTCTCTCTATATATATATATATATTTCACAAAATATGTAAAAATTTCCTAAATATATATATATATTTCCAAAATATATATATTTCACAAATTTATATATATATATTTCCTAAAAATATATATGTGTGTGTGTCTGTGTATGCACGTGCGTGTGTGTGTGCACATGTGCGCGCGCCCCTGTGTGTGTATTGCCTGAAGATTGCGCTTAAGCATGAAACAGACTGCCGCCTCTGGTTGTTGAGTTGAATGTCCACTTTTATATTTACATAATCTCTATCCCTGATATTGACAAACTTTAAAACATATATACATATCATATCTTAAAATTATATATTTATCGCATATATAAAGAATATATATATATATATATATATATATATATATATATATATATATATATATATATATATATGCATAATATGTGTACGAATATGTATGTATGTGGGAGCCTGAAGGTGTGTGTATAAGACAGTACTTATGCGTATGTGAACATCTGTAGAATGTCGTGCTTATTTCATCTTTTCATTATTTACATGTCTCCCTGTACACTTTCACTATCCCTTTGCCTTATTTTGTGTCTCTCTCGCTCTCAGAGTCAATATATATATATATATATATATATATATATATATATATATATATATATATATATAAAGAAAACCTTAAATATTCATTTCGATTATAATTTATTTCGTGACTACCGGAATATTCATCTCTTCAGATCGAAATCTCTTAGTAAATTGAGACAATACACCGGGCGTATATATTAGATTGATAGGTGGAAGGGAAAGGAAGAGAGAAAATATGAAAGAAGACGAGGAAGGATAAATAGGACCGATAGACAGGCTCTTTTAAAAAGATGAGGTTATGGAAAATAAGCGGAAGAAATTAATGAATTTTTCCCTAAAAGTTTGGAACTTTATACAATGGGTTATACAGCAAATTGACCGATATGGCCTATTGCATTAGGCAGGACAAACCAATCCATTTCCATCAGTCCCTTATCTTGGATATTGTTTATAGTTTCTGTTTCACAGACGTGACGTCGTTTCCCTCTGTCTTTTCTCCAAATACTTTCATTATAACTGCTCCGACGAGCTATTTTCGCTAGTTGCCAAACTACATGAATTTAAACCTGTTGCTAAGTTGGCATCTCAGTCCCACCCTTTCATTGTCAAAACGGTTAAATGTGGCCGTCTCTTCTACCCCAATAGCTTCACGTCTCAGCCTTCCTGTCTGTGGAAATCCCTTTCTCTTACTTACTTCCCTGATAACTATAATCTCCAGGTATTCAAATGCAATGTCAATCGACATCTCCAGATGCCTTGATCTATTCCCCGTCTTTCTCTTCATCCTTTCCTCTTTCACACCACTTTACTCTTGGTCCTACTATCTGGGTCTCTTGGTTTAAGTGCATTTCAACTGCACTCCGACGGGTGCAGTTGTAATGCACTGAAACCAAGTTGCATCTTTGTAGTGAGTAAAATGGTTCTGTCTATATGAAAAAATTATAATAAATAAATAATTATCGCTCTACTATCGGTATCAAGCCGTCTTTTGGATTAATACTGTGAACGTTGGGATTTATATATTACTTTCGTTTTCATCGCATCGGATATATATATATATATATATATTAGGCATAATAATGACGTGTTCTTCATAAAATCTCTTCGTTCTCTCTGTGGTTATACATTTTTCCGACAGGGTCTCCAATTCTGAGCTGTTCACAATCTGCAACATGTCCTACAGATGACCGAAGACGGACCGCACTGTCAACTTCAGCATGGTGGAGGTAACGTCGGCAGACCACTACTCAGATATAAAGACAAACAGAAGTACAATCTCAAGTCTGTCAACGCACATAATACTTCTTTTGAAACCCTAGTGGTGTCTGCAATGAAGGTATAAAGAACTTCGAAAAATCTCGTTTGATCCATTTCTCGTGATCTCAGATCCAACGCCAGGATTCAATAAATCCTTCCAACCTGCGCCACTCAAAATTTTGTCATCTGCACTAAATGTGAACTTGATTTGTAAAAAAACGAATCCAATTCATCAGGCCTATAAATTTGTCGGTCTGATGAATTGGATCATATTTACGATTTATTTGGAATAAATTATGACCATGGAATATTAGTGATTAAGCCTTTTAATTATATCCTTACTCTGTCTTGGACATTGAGTTCTACCTGTATTCTATCCTCTTGGAATTATTTTTTATACATATATATATATATGTATATGTATATTTACTAATATCATATATATATATATATATATATATATATATATATATATATATATATATATATATAGAGAGAGAGAGAGAGAGAGAGAGAGAGAGAGAGAGAAAGTGAGCGAGAAGGAAAAACATGGCATATAAATTTCTGTATATCAGGACAATGTTAGACAAAGGAATGACAAATTGGGAAAAAAAATCTGTGCAACACGTTTCGTCCTTTTAATTCACTTCACAATAAATAATGTCTTTGTTAATGCAATTATATATGCGTAGGAAGGAGAAGGGGAGAAAAAAAATCGTAAATGTCGGTTAAAATTATAAACCAATAGAAAACACAATGTTGGAACACTTAAATTAAACAAAAATATTTATTTAGACGTGTTTGAACACTGAATTCATTTAGTTTCCATATGCTTTTGTTTTATCGCTTTTATTACTAAGTATTCAAAATTTATTTTTTTATTCATTTATACACTCTTTTCCACCATCAGCTATGGGTTAAATATCAGGACAGACAGCGTTTTTTATCCTTGGGTGATAAAGAGTCGAGACGTGGTGACTCAACAAAAACATACATAAACCAGCAGCCTGGCCCATTCGTGGGTAAATGTCGTCCCCTAAAAAACGCCCAATGACTGATATTTCTCCAACATGTCAGTTACGCATTCTGCCGCAGGCGAAGAAAGCGGGTTTTTATCAAGAATCTACAGATAAAAGAAAGATTCAGTAAATTTTCTTGTAATTTTCACATATTCTAGGAAGAAAAAATTTGAAGGTAATTCCATAACCCTTACCTATCGTCAAACGACAGCGATTACATACCCGGATCAGTTTGTCTTTTATTTGCTATAACGTGCACGACAGCGTCTTTCGACTGTTGCTTCCTATTGTACGCGGCCACTGGTTGATCTCCGTAAAGATAGTCAAAATGTAATGAAACATGATATTAAGTCATGAGATAAAAAAACATGTTTGCTGTGACATGACAATTCTTGACTAGTTTGCAGTGGGATCGTGTATATGCAAGCATCTATCATTCTGGTACTTCTTTGTCTCTTTTTATGTGTTGTGTCCATTGTAGTGATCGGAAAAGCATCCTCTCGGGAGTGCCTTCCACAAAGTAGCGGCTCTTGGGAAGAAGCTATCTGAAACCGACTCGCCCATTTTATTTTTTTAAAAGCTCGAGACACCAAGAGCTTAGCTTCCATGTCTTACTCAAGTCATTGTCATTTGATATTTCAAAAAACTGGATGCTAAATTCCTTAATCTTTGAGGAATGGATAATATTTTTCCATGTAAATCAGTCATTATCGGCACCTCTAAAAAAATAAATAGATTCTTCATAAATGAAAACTGTTCCGCTAATCTTCTTTTGGAAAGCTAAACAAAAATTTTATATTTTCAAATTTGATGACTAATTTTTAATTATTAAATTTAAAATTGCGCGCCAAATGTTTAGTTATTCTACAAGTTCGTCCTGAAATATTAAAAAAAAAGGTCTAGAAATATTGGTCTTGAATAGATCTCAACCCAACCTCGATTGGGGTTGCGGCAAGGATAACATCGTACCCGCTTTAGAAACAATCACAACACCTGAACTGCTGAGATTGTGGTTCTGTATTCCGTAGATGTGGCTCCTGGATTTGAATATATTTTAGGCGTACACGAGACCAACCACAACTATTAGTCGCTTAGGCTATCGGGCATGTAGTCGTTTGTAGTCGGTATTAGTTTCCTTGGGGAATTGGACATTTTGTACAATGAAAGTAGCAGTCAAATACATATCATCAACACACCAAATAAAGTCATCGGCTAAAGATCGAAGAAATGAGAAATCACTATTATTTTTTAAAAACAGAAACTAAAAACAAACACCAGAATTGTTTTACAAGTGTGTCAAAAAGGGCTTAATGGCAGGAGAACCATAGTGCCTCATATTGTATGTTTATATTAATTAATACGCAAATTAAGTAACTCCGAAAGAGTTAAATATTTTATGAGTTAATTATATATATATATATATATATATATATATATATGGAGAGATAGATAGATAATTATAAAACCTTAATTATTAATATATATATTATTACTTCAAACGTTATTTTATCTATCTATCTATCTATCTATCTATCTATCTATCTATCTATATATCTATATATAAATAAGAGATCGATAGATAATTATAAAATCTTAATTATTGATATATATATATATATATATATTATTATTATTCCAAACATTATTTTTAGTGGCTACCTGTATTTGAGTAAAGGATCCATTTATTTTAAACAGTACTTATTTCATCTACCTACATGCGTATTCTAAAAAATGTAACAAAGTAATTGTGCCCTCCGTCAGTTTTCGAACCTGCGTCCACCTTTGCAGGAGAAACCGCCTTCGGATCCGCCGTGCTTTTACAGGTCCGATGCGAAGAACTTCACTATAAATCAACGTAAAGAAATTTGCATAAATTCTAATTAAAACACATTAATTCTTTAGAAACCGCTTTGTTTACATCTCAGGTACGAAACTGGGCAGATATGCGTTTCGAGAAAAGATCTGAACGATTGTGGACGCAGGTTCGAATCACGTGGGAGGGTGCATATTCTTTATTAAGTTTTCAGGAATTCTCAGGCCGGTAATTGAAATAAATACAATTTAAAATAAACGGAACGTCGACTCAAACACGGGTATCGATTAAAAATAGCGTTAGGAGAAATAAAAATATGCTGGATTGAAAAAGAAATGCATTAATTATTTTGCTGTATATTATTCTATATAAACCCATATATATATATATATATATATATATATATATATATATATATATATATATATATATATATATATATATATATTAGGAGTGCGACTTAAGTTTCATTAGGCACGTGATATAACTTACGTTTTTTAAAGTAATATCTCGTGCCTCATGAATTGGCAAAACAACGACAATTAAGTCGTACCCCAAACGTAGGGATATGTATATTCATTAAGATATATTTCTTAGCTCTGTCAAACCACATTCAGCACTATTATGTTTACACCTTAAAGTAACTTGTAAATATTTATTTGTTTACCTGTATATACACGCTCACACGCGCATATAGGTTTGCTACTATATAGTTATTTGATTTAACCACCGCTATACCTATATATATATATATATATATATATATATATATATATATATATATATAACTTGGAGCGATTTTAAATCTGAATAAAGTTTAAGCGTCTAATGAGTTTTTTTTTTATTTTTCTTTCAGATTTGGCGGACATTTGGGCGATATTATTTTTTACACATAATTACTATGACTTAAATAACATGATCCAATATAGAAATAAATAAATCTTCACCAATAACACTGATTTATTTACTGCTGAATTTGATCCGTCTTAATGAAAC
>CAHIKZ030000881.1:367500-475000 GCA_903632075.3 Acanthosepion pharaonis
TAAATATTAAAGAAACCAACGTTTTCGCGCAGGACCAGCGCAGTGACTGGCCGGGAACACATAGAAATATTACTACTACTACTATTTGAACGGTTTGTAAGTTGTAGAGTGTGGAGTGACTGAGGAAGATACTCTTTAGGCCCGGGTCCTTGCCACAAATCGTTGAATCTGTATATTGATTATCGGTGAGTAGAATCGTAGCTTTTAGAATGGTTTTAGTGTGCGGGTGTGCAAGATCGCCTGCGTGTGTCGCAGAAAATAAATATTAACCCTTTTAGTTGTTGACTATTTTGCGTTATCCTTTTGTTATCTTATACGTATCTTCTTTTCTTTTATTTTTGTGTCTCTTTTAGGGTTTCTACTTTATTTTTTGATTTTTTTTTAACTAATTTCCCCCCACACACACACACCTTGCTTGCCGTTTTTTTTGTTTTTTTTCTTTAAGTAAGTCTTTCATGGCGTTAGATGAGAATTTCTTTGGCGTCGATTTTACAAGCAGAATAACGTTTGTTTGTAATTGCATCCAGCGTCCATTTATTAAATTCAAAACACGTTTTGTTTCTTTGTCCTTCATCATCATCATTGTCGTCGTCATAGCCGTCGCCGTCATCGTCATCATCATTATCATCGTCTTTGTCGTCACCGTCGTCATCATCATCATCATCATCATCATCATCGTCGTCGCCGTCATCATCATAATCATCATCATCATCATCGTCGTCGTTATCATCATCATCATCATCATCATCGTCGTCGTCGTTATCATCATCATCATCATCGTCGTCGTCGTTATCATCATCATCGTCGTCGTCGTCGTTATCATCATCATCATCATCGTCGTCGTCGTCGTCGTTATCATCATCATCATCATCATCATCGTCGTCGTCGTCATCATCATTATCATCATCATCACCGTCATCGTCATCATCATCATCATCATCATCACAACGACCGCTTCTTATTTTAACTATATTCACTCTTCGGCGTTTTTATCGCATTAAAAAGCCTGGAACCTAAACATTTTAAAGTGAATTTATACATTTTCTTTGTTCTTGAGAAATGAAAACAAAATTAATAAACACTATTTATTTATGAGATTGTTCATTGGAATTTGACTGTAAGACATCGGCTAATTGCCAGTCTATTCAAACTTTATAAAATGGTAAATAATAAGGGTCGCCTTATAGTCGGTTTACATAACTTAATAATTTAGTAAATGTTTATAAATTTATGAACAAAAAATATCTTCATATGCATTTGTTTATAAATTGGTAAGTGATGAATATATTGTATTAGTTTTAATTATATTAGTTTTTAGAATGGGGCAAAGATAAACATTTGTAAATAAACAATCTAATAAATAAAGAACGTTTAATATTTTTGTTATAAATTCTCAAGAACAAAAAAGTGGATAAATTCACTTTAATCCTGGGTTAAGTGTTTATATATATATATATATATATATATATATATATATATATATATATATATATATATATATATATATATATATATATATAAATATACACATACATATGTAAATATACAAAATATATAAATATATATACATAGATGCATACACATATATATATATTTTTGAATAAAAATTCCAAGAGGATAGAATCTAGGTAGAACTCAATGTCCAGGACAGAGTAAGGATATAATAAAAAGGCTTAAACACTAATATTCCACGGTCATAATTTAATGTATTAGACATCCGACAAAATTCATATTTCTATCACTTAAACCGTCTTCAACTCACCTCTCTAAAACTTCTCTCTGTTAAGTTTTAATCTCCCACCTTCTCTCGTCTGTTACCCCTCTCTTTAGCTCTAACATTCGTCCCACACTCTCATACTTACACTCTCTCTAAATTCTGTTTTTATTTCCGGAGTTGTTTTTTCTGTTTTCTTTTTTTTTGAATTTGTAGGTCTGATGAATTAGATCATATTTACGATTCCCAATGGAATAAATTATGACCATGGAATATTAGTGTTTAAGCATATTTATATATATATATATATATATATATATATATATATATATATATATATATATAACAATAGACATAACCGAAGTGATGGTAGTTAAAATAATAGCGATAGCATGTGAACAAACGTTCTTTTTGACTGTTTTGTTTTTTTTTTTTTTTCTAAATTTAAAGTTCATGTTTGCCGAGTATTTTATATATAAATCGCAACTCAGTTACTTTTCAATCGACCATTCAGATTCATTAAAAAAAAGTACTTCTTTTACTGGTGACAGTAAAATTAAACACCCGTCACACTGTTCATCATTTGCATTGAGCTTGCTTTGTGGCATTTCTATACACGTATGCGGACCGGATAAATATCCAAAAACTTATTCATTTGTTAATAAATTTCAATCTTATTATTATCTGGACGGTTTCATCTCATTTCTATAGTCAATCCTTCTTCAACATTATCCCTTATTCGACCAAAAGAAGTTTACTACGTGATCCATTACACACAGAGTTCTCATAAAATACATCCATCTATTAAAAAGCAGGTGTTTCTGTAAATGCTATTTTACTAGCCCTGATATTTATTTTACTTCTATGAACACAGAAAAGAATGTTCTCATGGATGATGTCTTAGCTCATCAATTTTTTTTTTTACAAACAACATTTTTATGTTGTTCACGTCCTGGTTAAGTCGATAAACTACGCCCAACAGCAAGGCCTTTGATCAGGAGGTTTTGAGGAGAGTGAAACCATCTCTTAATTGTTTATGTTCCCAGGTCTACCCTGACCCGGGGTGGTAGCAATGTTAGAGGTCTCAACTATGGGCAAATAGTTAACCTCCCAAAAGGGATCAAAACACTATGAAAGTATAAATATATGTTTTAACACCGGCAATAATTTTTTGAGGAAAAATTATTACCGGCTATGCATTATTGCTAGTAATACATTTTTGAAGAAAAGAAATATGAACAGCAATATATTTTTGAAGAAAATCAATATATTTTTGTGGAAAAATATTACCAGCAATACATTTTTGTAAATAATTATTACCGCCAATGCATTATTACCATAAATACATATTTGAAGAAAAAATTCCTGGCAATAAATTTTTTAAGAAAAGAAAATATAACCAGTAATAGATTTTTCGAAAAATATTAGCAGCAATAAAAATCTATTCGGCATCAAACAATCCATTGACTGCGATATACTGTAAAACAAAAACAAAAAACAAAAAAACAAACCAACCAATCTTTTGTTCGATTTTCTGAAGTTATTTTTGATACTTAGTTCACTTGAAGGAGACACGGTAGAGTAATGGATAACGGAATCGGATTGCGGGATCGGAGAGCCGAGTTCGAATTCCAGTCGAAACTATTACATTCACTTACTTGCTAATACCCTTTGGGAAAGGTGTAAATTCTCTTCTACTCCCTCCAGCTATGAGTAAATAGCAAGATAGACTGGGTTCTATAGCCTTGGATGGTCTAGGAGAAGGAAAATTCTGAATTCAAAAACCTGCGGAGGGTCGTTTGGGGACCTTGTGCACAAGGTCTCTGTAATCGGCCCTTCAAAAAGTGTGGATGGTCCTGCACGAAACCTTCACCACTATAATCAAATCTCATATGCTGTTGTCGGGCTGTCGGTTTCCTGGGAACTGATCTGAAGCCTATACATGCGGGTTTGGGGACCGCTTGTGAATTCCAAATTCCAATGAAACTCTAATATTGGAGCCGGCTCAACCCACACCGTTACAAGACATGACACTTGAATTTTCGACTTTGTAGATAAATACATAGATCTGATCAGTAGAGAATGATTTAAATAATTTTCTTATACTACTACTACTAATAATAATAATTAATTCAACAAACTTAATTTTTGATACTTTATTAAATAATTTTTTACAGTTTTAAAAAACATCGAATTAAAGAGATTATTTTGTTTTATTTATAAAATTCCATAAAATAATTTACGGCTCCGTTCGACTAATTTTGTTGTGATTAATTATGTGAAATATCAGACGACAGCACTGCTTATTACGAACGCTGTAGGTTTTAAAAATTAAAACTCAATTTTGACAAATTAAAATATAATGTTTTTCTATCCAAAACATATGAATAAAAAAGTTACCGTCAGGAGCATTACTTAAATAAGGCATTTTTTAATAATTTGAATAAAAAAAATAAAAAGACTGGAGAAATATTTATTAAAATGTGCTTTTTTAAAATTGTTATGCAAATATTACCGCTATTTGAGCAAACATATTTAATTTAACATTCTCAGTGTCTTACGTTCATTTGCATGTGTTGCAACATCAACGTAAATTCACTTTAGCCCGATGAAGTCTGAAAGCTTTTGTCATTTTGTCATAGTCTTCCCTCCTAATATTTTATAACCATTTCATTGTTCCTATATATCAGACAATAGAAACTCCCGAAGGACCATTGTATTAGATATTTCGAAGGTCCTTGAGAAAGGGTGAAGCAAATGGTTTCTGATCAAGCTCTCTCGCTATGGAATCATTGGAAGAGACTTCGGAATAATAAAGTACTTCCTAACGGGTAGGCTTCTGAAGATAGTTGTCAACGGCCAAACTTCCGGGGCCCTAGCAATCAACGCAGGTCTCCTCCAGTGGTCATTTCTTGGAAAAGTCGTCTTTTTACTTCACATATATGATCTGCTTAAAAATATATTCAGATCATTAGTGAATATCTATGCCGATGATATAACGATATATTGGTACAGTCCCAAAATTTCTGATGGACAGAGATTGGTAAATGTGCGAGGCCCTAACTTCTCAGTGGAGGAAAAACTGGATGGTTACGTTCAACACCTCGAAAATGAAATCAGTTACATAACATAGTCGTCATTCGGACACCGATCTACCTTTCGGCACCAAGGAATATAGTTCTTCCGAGCATTTTCTATGGATGTAGCAACAGAGCAGCGATAGGCTTGCCACATCCCGACTGCAAGAGAGGATGTTGCAGAGTGGAAAATAATTTGTTACCCACAAGGACGCAGAAACGCTTTTGGACTCTAGAGACTGGAAAGTGAGGATTGGGCTAATTTTAACCAAATATAAAAGCAGTCCACCATTTTAGACCTAATCTGGCTCTTGAATAGGTAAAGATTAGAGGGAGGCGAAAAGTACTTACTGGAGCGATACAGAGAACCAAACATTTTTCCAGCATCTTTAGCAATGGATCGTATGTATGTGTTCTACTTGCGGTCTGGATTGAGTGTAAGGCGCAATAGTCCCTCAAGGGACGCGGCTTCCCCGAGGGAACACCCATTCATTACGATAGGCAAAAATTCAAAGTCCGATGAGCTGGAACAAAACCATCACTCACCCACACACACTATTAAAAATCAAAGAGCTACTCGAGGTCGATAGTTACAGCGTAAGAGGCACAGTTTATGATATGTGGGGAAAATAACGATTGATTCTAGACTTGAAGAGGTTAAGATTGAAGCGATCGGGGAAGCATTCTCAGTTCCTGCCTATGTATAGCAGCAGTCCTCCATTTTCGGCCTGATCTGGTTCTTGTAATGGTAGAGAATAGCAGAAGTCGAAAAGTACTTGCTGGATCGGTACAGGGTACCGACCATTTTTTCAGCATCTTTAGCAATGGATCGTATGTACGAATTCCACTCGAGGTCTGAGTTGAGTTTAAGGCGCAATAGTCGCTCAAGGCACGGAGCCTCACCGAGGGAACCCCCATTCATTTACGATAAGCAAACATTCAGAGTCCGGTGGACTCCCCCCCCCCACCACCACCACCACACGCACCTACTGAAACGTGAGTAGGATTGGAATCAGAGTAGAGAACTTTAAGGTTTAGGAGAAATAGCAAAAATGGCAATAATGTTCACCCTGTTATGGTTAAAGAGCCACACGAGGTAGATGGTTACAGATGGTTAATAGGCACAGTTTATGGGGATATGTGTGGAAGATAGTGGTTGATCCTAGATTTTTTTAACTCTATAGAGCCTGGAAAGTGATGATTGGGGTGCTTCTAAGCTGTCCACCATTTTAGGTTTTATCTGGTTATTGTAACGATAGAGGATAGCCCGAGGAGTCAGTTACTTAATGCAACGGTACAGGGACCATTTTTCCTGTATCTTTAGCGATCGATCGTATGTACGAATTTCACTTGAGGTCTGGGTTGTGTTTCAGGCGCAATAGTTGCTCAAGGTATGCGGTCTCCTCGAGGGAACACCCATGCGTTTACGATAAGGCAAAAATTCAGAGTCCGATCAGCTGGAACTAAACCCTCATCCATCCACCCACACAGATACCTATTGAGACGTGAAGAGGACAGGGAATAAGAGTAGGGGAATTTCAGGGTTTAGGCGAAATAACAAAAAAGACAAACTTCATTAAGGTCTACAAGGGGAAGGATGGTGTAGAGAGCCATGATAGACTACGTACTGAGGGGATGCAGTGTTTATTACTTTTGTTACCAATTTTCAAGAACAAAGAAAATGTATAAATTAATTTTCATATATTTAGATTTTATTAAAATTCTAATCATCGTTTTTTTTTAAACAATAAACATCGCCGAAGAATGAAGGTAATTAAAAAAAAACAATTTCATATTAACATCTTGTTCAACTGACTATTTCTTGTCTATATCTCTGAGATGAGGTATTATGATTATTTACATTATTTACATTATTCGGACTGTTATCCTCATCTTCATTGTCATATTCACAACGTTTCGGCCGTTGTTGTACGCTTGAGGTATTACGATTTCTTCAGGTGATTGGATCTTCATTGTCATAAGATGAGGCCTTCTTATTACGATTAAGAAATGCATTATGTATATTATTCTTCATTGTTATCCTCATCTTCATTGTCATATTCGAATAAATGCAACGTTTCGGCTTCATTGTTGTACGCTTCGGCCTTCTTCAGGTGATTGGATCTGTAAGATGAGGTATTACGATTAAATGCATTATGTATATTATTCGGACTGTTACCCTCATCTTCATTGTCATATTCACAACGTTTCGGCCGTTGTACGCTTCGGCCTTCTTCAGGTGATTGGATCTGTAAGATGAGGTATTACGATTAAATGCATTATGTATATTATTCGGATTCATCTTCATTGATTAAATGCATTATGTATATTATTCGATTAAATGATTATGTATATTATTCGGACCCTCATCTTCATTGTCATATTCACAACGTTTCGGCCGTTGTACGCTTCGGCCTTCTTCAGGTGATTGGATCTGTAAGATGAGGTATTACGATTAAATGCATTATGTATATTATTCGGACTGTTACCCTCATCTTCATTGCCATATTCTGTAAGAATGTTTCGATTAAATGCATTATGTATACGTTGCTACCCTCATCTTCATTGTCACATTCAAGCCTTCTTCAGGTGATTGGATCTGTAAGATGAGGTATTACGATTAAATGCATTATGTATATTATTCGGACTGCTACCCTCATCTTCATTGTCATATTCACAACTGTTACCTTATGGCCTTCTTCATCTTCATTGCCATATTATTCACAATGTTTGAGGCGATTAAATGCATTATGTATATTATTCGGTTGTTATCCTCATCTTTTAGCGATGGATCGTATGTATGATTTCCACTTGAGGACTGGTGTGTGTTTAAAGCGCATTAGGTGTGTGTGTGTGTGTGTGTGTGTGTGTGTGTGTGTGTGTGTGTGTGTGTGTGTGTGTGGGGGGGGGGGTACTTCCAATTCATCGGACTCTGAATTTTTGCCTATCGCGTTGAATAGTGTTCCCTCGGGGAGGCCGCGTGACTTGAGTAACTAATGCGTCTTAAACTCACATAGTTTCGATTTTTATCTATATAATATCGTCTGCTTCATTCATATACTTGAGCTCTTCATTGCGAGTTCGACATAAGACAGGTGTATTTTCCATCGAGATCCATTTTGTTTAATCTTAGGCTATGTTGTGCGAGTGTATAAACACAAAATTAAAGAAATCGGCCGACATGATTTAAACATTTTCTATCACATCGCAAACAAATGTACTAAAACAATGCTTCTGTTTTCCCATCCGGGCAAGTGTCTTGAGGATGACGGGTACAATACTAATGACATAGCTATTCATATTTGGGATGAAAATTTTCTTGAAATATCTATTAACATCCTTTATCAAGTGTTCCAGTTAGTAGAATTCACGATAAAAATTTCCAAAACAGAAACTATGATATGAAATTGGAATGAAAACTGTAATAACAAATACTATATTTTCTCGTGTATAGTACGCCTTGAGTATTACGCTCAACACAGAGAATAATTTTCATCTTTGAGTATAATACGGGGACGTAGTATAGGCATCTCTATTTTAATTTTTTTTTTAAAGTTGTATCATATTGTCCATTAAAAATATTAAAGTGTCGGACTGGCGCCAACGGTAGAGCCCGGCGTTGCTCGGGGATGATAACAGTAACCTGGAGATAGATCAACGCTGTGTTTAGATTGGACCCATCATAAAGACTGGCAAAACACAAATAAAATAAAATTGATAAAAGTAACAATTTTTATCTTAAAGTCCGGTTGACGGACACGCATGTCTTAATTAGAATTACCTACTTTTTTTTTTTTTTTTACGAATTGATTCTTCTCTCCAATTTCTTCTTCTTCTTCTGTTTAGACTCAATCGTTTAGTGGAAGTCTACCTATTTGAATATAACTTGGGCTGGAAGGATTTCTTGTTTTTCCGAGGGTGAACTGCAAAACCTTCCAATTCAAAGCTCCAACTCTTCTCAGGTTTGTCTTGTAAATGGAAGTCCTTCTGTTTTTAAATGTCCGCGTTCAGGATTCTGAATGAAAAATAAAGAAAAAAAGGGGTTTTTCTCGATAATTCCAAAAGTCGTATTAAGACAATAAGCTCTTGGTGGGCGGCGCATATCTAAACTTAGTCTCTCTACATGTCAGGTGATCGCTCCAACCAATCGTTCCTGATCGAAAAAAAAGTGAAGTTTTTGTTGCGGTCGGATTGAAAATTGTTATTGAAAATCTTTTGTTGGCGATCCTGGTTTTAAAAAAAAAATCCATACCTTTTTGCACGTACGCAAAATAAACGAACAAACACACACACAGGTTCTTTTCCGCCTTCTTGGCGCCCTCTGTGGTCCAAAACAATTGCTCTTCACACAGTCGAAAAAATTACAACCTGGGTTTTAACAGGTATTCCGTATATAACTTTCTCTCAGATATTGAAAAAATTTCTCTTCCCCAAATTGATAAGGGTTTTTCCACGCAAGAGTCGGTCATTCATTCTTAATCGTCTTTTTCCTTTTTCAAATTCTATTTTCCCTTTGTTTTAAAAAAAAAAAAAATAAAAACAATTGGGTGTCATACATTTCTCTTTCTTTCTTTTCTTTTCTTTTTTTCCAGGATCGTCTAGTACATTTTTGGCGTTTTTAAAAAAAAATTCAGAACCACTGCCAGGTAATTTTACTGAAAATAAAATTGATAGTCCACGCATGTCTTAATTAGTTTTTTGTTTTTTTTTTTGAAGTTTTATGAGTCTACCTATTGAAATCGTAAATGGAATTTTAAAGCATTCTGAATTGAAAAAAGTGTGCAAGAAAAATGTAGAAATCTGATCCAATATATAAACGACACACACACACACACACACACACACACACACACAAATTGACACACAACCTGAGTTTTATAATGAGTATGATTTCACGATATTAAGGAATAGAACTGAACCTGATGTTTAAAAATTGTGTATTTCTCATAATTCCCGTTTAGAAACATTTTCAAGAAACGCTATAAAGTAGATATAACAGATAATATATTTCAAGGTGTTAATTAATGTATCATACTTTTCTCTTTGATATGACTTTATTATATTCATATATATTAATAAACTATGAAAAAAAAATATTGGCTTTCATTAAGAAGGAAAAGGAAAAATATATATGGCCGACTTATCAAATGCCTTTTGTAAATAATTGTTATCAACGTCTACCTAATTTGTTTTATCTATTGCGTTAACTGGTTATATGACGATTCAAATGAGTTTTTTTTAAACTGGGTAAAACATCTGAAAATGAATTCTTGTGTATAATCCGACTGTATATTTGCATTTAATTTTCGTTTAAAATTTATCATGCATCCGCAAGAAAATGCGATAATCTAACATTCGATATTTATTAATTCTGCATTCTGAATTTCTATAGATGTTAATCATTTCAAATAACTCGATGTGTGCAAAAGTCATAGAAAATATAGTATAGTTGACAATGAATGACAGAATAAGCTGTTTAGTGGGGGATTTGTCTTAGATCATAAGATATGCTAAAATATATTAACCTAAGGCGTTGCCTTTCCTGCCCGCACTAAGCATGGCTGATGCGAGACTCTTGGAAAGCAGAACACATTCCGGCTTCCTGGACTCACGTTTTCAGCTGACTTGAAGTCGAACGGCTACATCGAATCAATAGCTGTATCTACATCAAAGAAAGTTGGATCACTGTGTCGTGCCAAAAGTTTTTTTTTTTTTTCGTCAGAGACCATCTTGCACATTTACAAATCTACCATTCGTCTGTGCATTGAATACTGTTACAATATCTGGCCCGGTGTTTCTGCTACTCGTTTCGGGGTTCTTGACAAAATCCAAAGACAGATCTGCAATGTAATCGATCCTGACTTGTCATCTCGACTTTCGGATATTTTCTCACTAATGTGACGTGGCTTCCCTCTGTCTTTTCTACAAATATTTCATGGCAACTGCTGCTCTGACCAGCTTTTTTCCTTGGTGCCCCGACTACATGAATTTAAGCGTTCTACTAGATTGTCATCTAGGTCCCACTTTTATTATTGAAATAGATGTAACCGCCACATCTACTCCAACAGCTTTTCTCGCACTTCCAACCGGTGGAACCCCCTTCCGTTACCTTGCTTCTCTGATAACTAAAGTCTTCAAAAATTTAAATGCAATGTCAATCGCCATCTTCTATCTTCTTGAATCTCGTTCGTCTTCTATCCTTTCTTCAGTCCCCCCCATAGCCAGTCTTTCTCTCACTTTCACTCTCTATAACCGCCTACGTACTCGTGACATTCCCGCCTTGCTTGGGGTGAAATGATTAAAAAAAATCTTCAGTGAAGTTTTGGAACCGGTATTTTAACGCTATTTGTCTGTAATCTAAACATCTGAAGAATGCCAAAGAGTGAACTGCCGAAACTTTATGAGAGCGACATCCAAAATAAGAATTCTGGGACGAATAACAAAGCTTATGAGGATCATCCTCCTGCGTTTCAAAATCTTTTTTAAAAAAAAGAAGAATTTTATCAAGAATTGCCTCTGAATGCATTCCAAAAGTGTAATAACAGCGTGATTTTATTGCGGTCAAAATCCACCATTTTTAGTTTATTGATTCCAAGCAGAAAAAAAAAAAAACGGTAACATTATCAGAATATCTTAAAAATAATTCTATTTTAAGAAATATAAAAAGGCAGCTAATAAAAAAAAATGGCACGTTTCTAAAATGCTAGGAAAGTTTCATTTACGTCAGCAAAAGAAGAGTTCTGAATCGAATTTATTGTCTGTAAGAAACCTAGTTCTGAAAATAGTTGACACCCAACTTGGACTTGGCTCACCCGAGAGAGACAGCGACATAAGCTTTGCAGTTCTTTGTCCTTGCGTTTCGAAGAAAGTTGATTTGTAAGTCTGTTTTCAGTTAATTCTTTTATTGCTTTTTTCTACATGTAATTGAAGACCACATATTGTATACATTTTATAGCGACATTTTTCTTCTTTTAAATTCTTTTATTAATGTACATTAATCTAAAGTGTTCTGTGTATGACGATAAACTACATCCGGCAGGAGGACCTCTGATCGGAAAACTGGAGCTTCTGAGGAGCGTAGAACTATCTTAATTGCTGCTATTCCCAGATTCACACTGATCCGGGGTCTTAGTATTTATTAGGTACCCAGCTATGGCCAAATACAGGGAACAAAAACAAAACATTATGAAAGTATAAAAATAGATTTTTATTGTAAAATTATTTGCAATACATTTTTATATAAAGAAAATTACCAACAACCCCCTTTACAGTAAAAAATACCCACAATATATTTTATCTCCAGTTGAAGGCAAGCAATTACGATCAAAATATGTTTAGATGAAGCCATAAAATTGTTTTCAAGATATTTACATTTTGACATTAAACATCTCATTAAAATGCCACTAAACAAAATCAATCAACATTAATCTAAAATATTTTTCTTACTTTTTCAATAAATAATAAATTAAAATTCTGAAAATAATCTGTATAAACATTTAACGATGTTTTTTTTAAGAGAATGAAAGATAAATTACTACTACAAGTATAACTGATAACAGCTTCTTTAATTAGATTTCTCGCTTGTAGAAAATCTTTTCCGTCTTCTTATATTCCAGCCAACACTGATCTTTAAAATTTAAATGTCATGTTAATCATTATGTACTGTCATCTTGATTCAACTTCTTTTATTGTTCTCGCTCCTTAATAATTTTTTTTCTCTTTTCCCATTCTTTAATACGCATCACCGCGTCCTGGGTCTGACAATAAACTACATCCGCGTTTTGGGTATGATAAGAAACTCCATCCGCGTCCAGGGTATGACGATAAACTACATCTGCGTCCTGGGTAAGAAGATAAACTACATCAGCGCCCTAGGCATGACGATAAACTATATCTATGTCTTGGGTTTCACGATAAACTACATCCGCGTCCTGGGTATCACGATAAACTACATCCGCATCCTGGGTATCACGATAAAATACATCCGCGTCCTGGGTAAGACGATAAACTACGTCCAACAACAAGGCCTCTGATAAGGAGGTTTTGAGGAGCGTGGAGCCACCTCTTAATTGTTGGCGTTCCTAGATCCACCCTGACCCGGGGTGGTAGCATCTGTTAGGGTCCCAGCTATGGGCAAATAGTTGACAACCAAACTTTTGTAAAAATAGGTTTTAGTACCAGAAATAGTAGACGGAAGAGTCTAACATGGACTTTTTAGAGGGAGGACACCACTACAATTTTTCTTCACAAAAATACGTCAACGAAACCTGATCTACATACTGATTTCTTACAAGGAATACATATTTTATTCATACCAATCTATCCTAAGAGTTTTGCCGGCATTAAATAACCCATTGAGGTATGACATGCTGTAAAACAACATAGGCCTAAACCTAAACCTAATTCATTTGTTTGCCACTGTTTCATCCTCATTGTCATCATCATTCTTTTAATGCCGAATTTAATTTTTTGGGGGGAACTTGGAATTAATAAAAAAAGGATATATGTTATTCTGCTTTCACAATTGAATACATGGTAGATAATACTCCGCTTTTGTGCATATACATGTTTGTGTGGCCATGACTACTAGATTCAGTTTTGTTAAAGTTATATTTTGGAATACGGCTTTATTTAAGAAATTCTAGAATATTATATGACTTAATATCATGAAAGTCATTTCACAATGGTTGTATCGTAGTATAAACGGATTTCGGTCGCTGTTAGTATGCGCGTATTGTTGGTAAGTTTATTATAAATATGTAATTTTGGTTATTTTTACTATAAAATCTATTGCTGATATTTTTACTATATGTTAGGTTGGTGCAAAAATAATGACGTAATAATGTCGTTTTTTAACGTATTTTTAACGTCAAAAAACGACATTATTATGTCATTATTTTCAACTAATATATATATATATATATATATATATATATATATATTTATATATATATATTTTTATAATATTGTTCAGGGATCAGTACTTGCCCATAGCAGGGATCATGACAGGTATTATGACCCCAGGTTAAGGTTTGCCTGGGAACATCAGCAATTAAGAGGTGTTTCCGCGCTTCTCAAAAGAAGAGGCCTTGCTACCGTAGTTTACCCACGCGAGGCGAATGGACTGATTACGACGTGGTGCTATATTGACCACATAGGTAAACGTAGTTGGGATAAGAATGAACTTGAACAGAAATCATCCTCTTCTACTGAATGTTCCAAGAAATAGGACTGAATATAAATCTTTTTAAAACTTAAAATATGATCTGGAATTGGAATGAAATCAATGATGACACCTACCATTAAACTGTCATAAGAATTCATGATACTTTGGTGTATGGATCCTTACAAGAATTTCAGTATGTGAAACTAAACATAGAATAGACTGCGCTCGCATCAGTTCCGCCCAACACCGCCAATTGCATTGAAAACACGAGTCATGTGCTTAAATCTCTATCTATAAAAGGCAGGATTCTTGCGTGTCTGTGTAACGAATGCACGGCCGCAATTTTCGATGGATTTTTAGCAAAATTTACATGTACATGCTCCAAGTTAGCGGGAAGGCCAAGACCGACTTTGAATTTCCCAACTCCCATCGATAGTGTAAATAATCGATTTTTTCATGCTTCTACAGCAGTTTTCATGTAGTTTGCGGCCATTTTTTACTGGCCAGAGTGAGAGCCAATAGTTGGCTGCCACGAATAGACAGGAAGATTCTATTGGCCAGCATGAGAGCCAACAGCTGACTGACACGAATGTTAGCTAGCATGCTAGCATGCAAAAAAATCGATAGATGCATTCGTCACAAGCGTGAAAAATTTAATTCTGCATGGCACTTTATTCCAATTGGTTCATTTGCTTGCTTAAACTCAACGTTGATTGTGATTCCGCAGAACTGGGTTGGGTGTGAAAATTATTTGTGGTTAACATTTTTTTTTCATTCGGTTTTTCCAGTTACTAGTCCTTTTTTAAAGCTGATCGTTTTGTGTTCATTTTGTTTAGTTCTTTTATCGTAAGAGATTTAATGTTTAATATAGCGCTTAGAAAAACATTCGCAGTGTGAGATAGGCAAGAAGTAAGGCATGTAGCAACATCAGCACGTCAAAGGGCACTCCTTTAAAGGCAAGGAAGGGCAAAAATATTTTAAGTCAAGTGATAGCGATTGCTGTATGAGTCGTGCGATTTTTGAATCAAGCACGGGCAACGCCGGGCCATGCTGCTAGTAATCTCATTATATCGAGATTTTGATATAAATATCAGGCACAGCGCCGACCCTCTGCCACATTCAACCACATTCTATGGGCAATGGCTGAATGGGTGAAATCTGTGGATCTTGGTAGATAAGACAATTCTTGTGAACATTGTGGACTGACACTACAAAATCATAAGCAAAGAATTGACAAAAATGATGATCAAATTTAACTTGAAGGAAACATAATGAATGACTTGATCAAAATGTTCACATTCTACGTTACTTCAAATAAAAGTTTCGGACGGCTACCTTCATTAATACTGGAAAGAGTGTTAATAGCTAATGGACTTCAGAGACCTATTTTCCTGGTAACTCATTTTAAGAGAAAGATTTTCTTATAAATTTCAACCGAAAGCAATACTTCTCAGTCAATGAATAGGCAAACGGCTAATATTATCATTAATATTAGTATTTGTTGAATAAGAACATAATATATCGTATTTAACAAATGGATAACGTAGCGAAGCCATCATCCTTAGATACCATGCAGTTTTACCCCGATTCAAAAAAAAAAAAATCAACAGAAATTAGTACAATCTGGTCACTCTGTGTATGCCGAATGTTTCCTTATAAGGAAATGGCTTGAACTACCATCATTCTATCTGAAGGTTATTTCATCCAGATTCTTTGCCAGTCAGATTATCTACGTGTTATGCAAAGAGAAGGTTTGTGATGTTTCGACCTCCGATGCTGACTGTTTCTTGAGTGTGTCACTCATGATGTCTTCAAAGAGCGAAGGGGATAGAAGACAGATATATAGCCTAGGTTACTGGGACAATATTACGCTGCTTGCCTTATCACCCACCTACTGATATTATAGATTAGCTTTTTTCCAAGTTTATAAAGGATGTTCCAATAAACTGGACCGATTTTAAAAGTGAAGTAAGTTTAAGCATCTAATGATTTTTTTTTCTTTTTCTTTCAAATTTAACAACTTAAATCTTTGGCAATTTCAACCATGGAAAGAGTAACAATAAAACAATGTGTTAAAGTTATTGAAGCCTATTAGTAAAGTGGACGTTCAATCAGAAATGCAATGAGAAGTTCCCAGATCGTATCATCTCTTGAATCAGCGAAATTGGCCACCACGGTCGTGCGACTTGACGCTTTAGATTTCATTCTTTGGGGTCATTTCAAAAGTAAGGTCTATGTCAACAAGCCAACATTAATTCAACAGCTGAAGGATGAGATAATAAGACATATTGGTGAGATCGAGGAGCAGCTATGCAGAGATGTCATCAAACATTTTGACCATTGAGTGGAGGTGTGCCACCGAAGCCTTGGCGGACATTTGGACGATATTATTTTTCATATATAATTGCCATAACTTAAATAATGTGATCCAATAGAGAAATTAATAGTCACCAATAACACTGATTTATTAACTGCTGACTTTGATCCGTCTTAATGAAACACCCTTATATATTATCCGTTTTTATGAAACATCCTTTCATTATCAAAGGCTTTTTTAAGTCAGTGTAGACGAGGTAGAGGTTTTGTTGTTGTCGGAAGCGTTTTTCGCATAGAACTCGGAGTATAAATTTTTGTTCTGCGATGATTCTACTACGTCGAAATCCAGTCTGTTCTTTACGAATTATTTATTCAGCTTCTTTTTAATCGGAATCAACCTAAGGAAGAAAAGATTGCGACTAAAACACTATAAAAGGTGTTACAGGGTGTGGAAGAATTGGGAACAGAAACAACAATGATGAACAGCAAGAAAAGATAGTAATTGCTCCGAGGAGCTGCATTCGCTGGTTCCCAGACTTCATGAGTTCAAGCGCCATACGAGGCTGGCATCCCGCTCTCACCCTTTCACTGTCGAAACTTCTAAATGTAGCCGTCTCTTCTACTTCAATAGTTTCATGTCTCGCACCTCTCGCCTGTGGAACTCCCTTCCTTATTCTAGTTTCCTTGAGAGCTATAATCTCCAGCTATTCTAATGTAATGTCAATCGACATCTCCAGTTGCCTTGATCTATCCACTATCCTTCTCCTCATCCTTTCTTCTATCACTCCTATCTGATCTTGTTCTAAATTTTCTGTAACCCCTTGCGTCATAGTGGCGTCCCGCCTAGCTTGGGGTGAAACGCTTTTAAAAAAAAAAATGAGGATGACAGTAGATAGCAACTGACATTGCATTTAAATTTTTGCAGATTTTGGAGTAGAAAGCATGGAGCCAGAAAGGGGTTCCACAAGTGAGAAGTGTGAGAAAACATTTTGTCAGAATATATGCGTCCTCCGGCAGAATACGAACATCGAATATTCAGGCCGGTAGATGTAGTTAGATTAAAAAATAATCTTAAAAATAAACAAAAAAACAAAACAAAAAAAAAACAGAGCTTCTACTCGAATATAACGTTTAAGAAGTCACGGCTACATATATCCAGCTCAACAGTAAACTGATGAGATCTCAACGCCGGTCTAAAGCAGTGCTTAAATTAAAAAAAAAACAAAAAAAAACAAACAAACAAAACTCTGCCATAGCGATGAGCCCATTCGAACAATTATCGTGAAAGTATTTACAGAAAAGACATAGCGAGACAACCTTACGGCAGTGGGAAAGTAACTGATTGCCAGATCAGGACCAATAATATTGCTGATTCTTTTTTTGGATCTTATCAAGGTGGTCAAAGAAAATAATTGGAGCACCGGGCCATATGTGGCAGCAATATTCTAAGTATGAAAGAATGGTAGACTTATAGATATATAAGATATATTCTGAAGAAAAAAATTGTCTAGCATGACATAGAGAACAAACTTTATTAGCAGCTGACCTTTTAAGAATCACTTTCAATGCGGAACTAATCTGACTGATAGTTCTTTAGTATTATCCTTGACAGAGGTTTTCTTTTAGAGAGGAAGCAATAATCCATAACTTGGTCCATGTTTTTAACCACACGGCTGATTACTAGACTTTTTAGACAGATAATATCATTTGTCGTGGTTATTTTTGAACCGCTAAAATATCGATGCATTTCTGTCAGCGTTTTACAATGCTGTTTGATATAATTTAATTTTAAAAATCTCTTCGATTATGTAAAGGATCATTCAGGTATGTTTCATACGGGATACACGCTTGGGCGAACATGTATCTTTCGATACATGACTGACGAGGCAGATTTTTTTCCCGCGGTAGGTTGCCATTTCTTTCTGCGGTAGCCTGGTTGCGAACCAAGTCTAAAAAACCCAGTCTATCCTGCTATTCAACCCTTATCTGGGGGGAAGAGATGGATTTTACCTTTCGCAACTGGGATTCGAACTCGGATCAAGTTTTTACTCTGATCCATTACACCACAACAAATTTTTATTAAACTTTTTTTTTTGTACAAGGCTCAAAATTCACCTAAGTTAGAGGGTTACTTAACACTTCGTTGCGTGATCGGAAATTGTCAGAGGTAAGTATTACAAATTAGGAGAATATGTGGGAAAGATAACAGCGTTAGACTTGAACGAGTTAAGTCTGTGGCCTGGGAAGCATTATCTTGGTAGTCGCTTCCGCAAAGTAACGCGTCTTGAGTAGAAGGTGTTAGAGTGGAACATTACAAATGGAATAAGAGGGGAATGAGAATAGACGTGACAGGTTGGTCTTAGCTGTAAAGTTTTGAACTGGTGGCACTTAGGAAAGTAGCTCGGCAGAACATTTGCCATGGAAATAGCGTTAGAGTCGCAAGAGACTTACGAGGTTTCGTCACTGCGAAATTAGTTGGAGTGTTTAGGTTAGTCTTTGCTGTAAAGTTTTGAACTGGTGGCACTTAGGAAAGTAGCTCGGCAGAACATTTGCCATGGAAATAGCGTTAGAGTCGCAAGAGACTTGTGAGGCTTAGTCAGTGCGAAAGTGGTTGGAGTGTTTTATCGAACATGTGGAATCGTAATATATATGGTTTTAAGGTCCTAAATATTCATGGAGTTAGTCGAACATACAGACTCAGAGAGAGAGAGAGAGATACAGAGAGACAGACAGACAGAGACAGAGACAGAGAGAAATCGTGAGAAAGGAGAGAGAGATATAGTCAAATACCCTTCATTATCGAACCAATGAAAACTGATGAATGTGATACGAGTTTTCTTTTCAGAATATCAACTCGTATTGTCTTTCAAAATGATCACGTATTTGCTTTCTCCTCTATTGGTAGATTTTGTGCCTGAGTGCTGTCAACATTCCATTAACATGAACTTGACATCAGAGCCCACAGCCACAAACACAGACTATAATCCTTCCACCACCAAACTTACGAGCAAACCTTACCGGCATTCCTCATTGTATATCATATCAAATAAAACGGTAGTCATCCGGCCCGTCAACTTTGAAGTGCTTTTAACCTGTCCAGATCACATTTTACTGTTCAGGGTGCTCTTTGAGAATCATTTCTGTCCATTGGCTCCTTTGTAGCGTTTACGCAAGCACTGTTCAGTAACCTTGCACCAGTACAAGATGGGAGCCTTGGAGCGAGATGTCATGTACGAAATATTTCAATACTTGATGGACCTGGATTATTTTTATGTAATTTTTTGAATAACCTTTCAGGTGTGTTCTGTCTTATCTCTTATTCAGATGACAGAGGAAGGAAACAACAGCAACATTCTAAATAATGTAGTAAAGGAAAGCGTGAAGAAATGAGTAAATATCAATTGCAAGGAGACCAAATATATAGCAGTCAACAAAAAGGAACAGGCCAAAATGCGGACTTCTAATCAGAGACACGGAGAAGGTATTTTTTTTTTAATCATTTCCCCCCAAGTAAGAAATAAAGCCACTAAGACGCAAGGGGTAACTGAGTGTTAGAGAATCTGAGAAAAAATATAACATTAAGGAGAGAAAACAATAAAAGAAGAGGAATTGAGAAAATAATGATTGATATTGCGTTTAAATATTTTAAGATTAAAGTTGACTGAAATTAGAACGCTACAAATATTGAAGAAAGAATGATTGATTTATGGAAATCATGGTTTGTTTAATGTATTTTTTTCATTGCTTTTGTCATAAGAATATTTTCTAAGAAGGAACAAGGCCAAAATAATTATCATAATCTATCGTCTATGGCAATACAAACTGACCATAAAGCGACCCTTGAGTTTCCCCTCCAGGAATATATGTAGGGACACCTATCCATGCGGCACGTGCCACTACAGATAACGCAGCTATTATCAGAGCAGCCCCTCTAATCGCTACCAAACAATTCAGACTCCTTACTACCAGTCGGAAGCAGCAACCGCAAAACTGTCAACCATAAGGAACATTCGCAGCCACTGATCGGTCAGATCACAAAAAGGTTAAGACAAATCATTATAGACATGGAAGATATCAACCGGTAAACTAATATTCTTATTCAATAAACATGGAAGCAGTACTGGTTGAGCTATAGGCGAACCTAATAAAATATATTGCTGCTAATATTTAATTTCCAGAAATGTATTGCTGATAATAATTTTTTCCTTCCAAAATTCATTGCTGGTAATAACCTTTTACAAAAATATATTGCTGGTATTAAAACCTATTTTTACACTTTCATAGTGTTCTGACCTCAGTTTAAGGGTTAAATATTTGCCCATAGCTGGGACCCTAACAAGTGCTACCACCCCCGATCAGGCTGGACATGGGAACACCAGTAATTAAGAGGTGGGTGCCACGATCTTCAAAAAAACCTTATCAGAGACCTTGCTGTTGGATGTAGTTTATCGTCTTACCCAGGAAGCGGACGTTGTTTATCGTCTTATTCAGGACGCAAAAAACATTTTTATTATCCTATTTGGGCATTTTTAATTGCATAATTGTTTTTTTGCCTAAAAATATCATAAGACACTATAATAGTGTAACCCATAATACATTATTGACCGTCATATATAAATAGTCGTCTGAAGTGTACACCTTTGTATATATATATATGCGCGTGTGTAGTGTGTGTCTGTGTGTGTGTGCTGGGAGGTCTCGTCAAAAATGAAGAGGAGACTTGAAGCAAGAGAAATGTGGTTCTACATAAGGATGCTGAGGATACACTTGACCGAACATGCGAGTAACGACGAAGTTTTGGAGAAAACAGAAACCAAAGAAAATTAATGCATGACACCAGGAAGAGGCAGTTGAGGGCATCTAATGAGGAAAGAGTGCTCGGAAAATGTGATACTCACAGGACAGATAGAGGGGCAAGAGGGACAGAGGAAGACAATTCATAACATACTTAATGGGCTTGAGTAAGTGGATGTTGAAATAGGACCTAGAAAAAAATAACAGAAAGTTTATTAAGAGCTACCGGGGAAAGGAAGTTGTGGAAATCGTCTACGTCCCGAGGGGCCACGGCATATACAGAGGAGGAATAATTCCGGCGCTTCTTAAGGAAATATTCAAATTTATAAACCAAACTTACCGGTAGGCCCCATAATCTCTCAAATTCCTGTCTCCCGGATATAACTTATGTAAAACTTGTCTTATAATACTTTTCTAATAAATATAACATTAGTCTAATGAACGATTTCCTTGATATAGTTCATTCTAATAAATCCAATAATGACGTTTTATATTTGTAAGATGTTGAAAGTCTGTTTACAAACATTCCTGTTAGACAAACAATATAAATAGTTATATAAAAACTTTTATAATCAGCCGAAGATCACAGCTAATATTAGTGCAAATATTTTACGTAAACACCTACTTTCTTGCAACACATAAATACCATTTACACAGAGAATGTTGGTGTAGCGATGGGCTCGTCTCTGATCCCTACGTTATATAACTTCTACATGAATAATGTAGAAGTCAGTTATGTACCATGCGTGATACACGCCTAGGCGATCATGTATCTTTCGATACATGACTGACGAGGCAGATTTTTTTTTCTGCAGTATGTTGGTATTTCTTTCTACTGTAGACCAGTTTCCATCCAAGGCAATAAAACCCGGTCTGTCCTGCTATTTACTCATAGCTGTGTGGGAGAAGAAGAGGAGTCATACCTTTCTTAAGGGTATTAGCACGTTAGTGAATGTAATGGATTCGACTGGATTCCTCAATGCGCACTGCTTATCCATTTCTCCACCGTAACATGAATAATTCGTTTATTTTTAATTTTTAAAATTTAATTTTTTTTTAATTATTTATCCTTCAAAATTAAGACTTTGATTGATATAAATCACAAACCATTAATTTAAATATAATAGCCAACAATAACAAAATGAAAACGTCTTAGCACAATTAAGTCAACACCACGAGAAAACGAAGTTCATAACGCCTACCGGTCAGTGAGTAACCTGCACCTGAAGATTGCATATTTGCATGAAACACCGAGTCGTACTATCGACGTGGGATATATATATATATATATATATGTGTGTGTGTGTGTGTGTGTGTGTGTGTGTGTGTGTGTGTGTGTGTGTGTGACTGGAAAAAAACTTTACTTGTGACGCGTTTCGTAATACATAGTCAGTTATATGCCATACGTGATACACGCTTGGGCGATTATGTATTTTTCGATACATGACTGACGAGACAGATTTTTTTCCCTGCAGTCGGCGCGTATTTCTTTCTACGGTAGACCAGTTTCCATCCAATTCTATAGAACCCGGTTTGTCCTGCTATTTACCCATAGCTGTTGGGGGGGGGTGGAGAAGAAGACGATTTAGACCTTTCCTAAGGCTATTAGTACGTAAATGAATGTAATGGATTCGAATGGAATTGGAATAATGTATAAAACAGGTCTTTAATAATTCCAACAAACTGTCAATATGTGCTAGATATATTGACGAGATTTTTATGTTATCCGAAAACAGAGATGAATTAAGAAGCCTTAAAGAAACATTAGAACGTAACTCAGTTCCACAAATCAATTAAAATAACTTGAAAATAGAATCCATTTCCTGGAGATTCCAATAGATGCTAATAATGATGATTTTATCATTTCAAAATATAAAAACAAAAACACTAGTAAAAAATCATTTCTCTTTAATTATAAAAGCGAACGTTCACGCAGATATAAAATAGGTGTTATAAAAAAATATGATTTATCTTATGAATATGATTTATTTTTCACACATTGTTTTATAGAGATTTAAACAACGCTATTTATATTATTCGGACAATTGTCCTCATCTTCGTTACTATATTTATTACAACGTTTCAGCCGTTGTACACTCTGGCCTTCTTCAGTATCTGTCTATATTTCTGAGATGAGGTATTTTGTACACTATTTACATTATTCGGACGAGGGTCCTCATCTTTGTCGCAATATTTATTACCAGGTTTTGGCGGTTGTATGCTCCGGGCTTCTTCAGTATCTGTCTATATTTCTGAGATGAGGTATTATGTACAATTTTTACATTATTCGGACTATTGTCCTCATCTTTGTCGCCATATTTATTACAACGTTTCAGCCGTTTGTACGCTCCGGCCTTCTTCAGTATCTGTCTATATTCCTGAGATGGACACTATTTACATTATTCAGACATATTTATTACCACGTTTCGGTCGTTTTACACTCCGGTCTTTTTCAGTATCTTTCTATATTTCTGTGATGAGGTATTATCTATAACATTTACATTATTCGGACTATTGTCCTCATCTTTGTCACCATATTTATTACAACGTTTCAGCCTTCTTCACATGGTTGGAATGTCCAACTAAACCCTTTATTTCGCTCACTGGGATAGACTGTTCTAGTTCCGCGTGCCATGTTTTTAATGGATGTCAGTTATCACTTATCTCCTGTTAATTCCCCTCTCCAAGTTCTCCACCGCCTTAACCACGTATTGAACTCACACTCTTTGGGTCCTGTAACTGGATCTAACCAACGCCTTTATTCACTGTGCCATGTGCCCTTCAGGACATATAATGAGGAAAGAGGGCTCCGAAAATGTGATGCTCAAGGACACGATGTACACAAAATCCGGGAATATATATATATAGGATTAATACAAGTTACATGTCACTTAGCAGATTTTATATATATATATATATATATATATATATATATATATATATATATATATATATATATATATATATATATATATATATATATATATATATATATATATATATATATATATATATATATATATATATATATAGCATTAATACAATTTGGATCAGTGCAAATATAAAATTTGTCAATTAGCTGATTTATATATATATATATATGGGTAAATGGCAGGACAGACTGTTTTTTATTAGCCTTGGTACCTGGTCTAAGAAAAAGAAAACTCTGAATTCAAATCTGTGGAGTGTTGTAGTGCACCAGGTCTCTGTATTTGGCTCTTCAAAAAAAGCGCTAATTTCTGCACAAGGCCTTCAACACTATTATCAAATCATATGTGCTGCTATCTGGCTGTCGGTTCATAGGAACTGAGCTGCTTGACCCTCATACGTCGAATACGTCCATGTATGTATATATATATATATATATATATATATATATATATATATATATATATATGTGTGTGTGTGTGTGTGTGTGTGTGTGTGTGTGTGTGTGTGTGTGTGAAAAATATATAGAAAATAGAAAAGAGCACGTTAGGTAAATAATCCAAAGTTCTTTAGTATTTTTGTTATTATTTTTAAAATATAGTGCTCGATACAAAAGTACAGCATAAATATAATTATTTATTTAAAAATATGATTCCAACACGCTACATAAGTGTTCTCATGTTTCAAAAAACAAGAGCCGAAAACTTCAATATAATTATTTGAATTAAAGTAAGCTCTGTCCCATCTTCAAGCGAAATTTCGCTTGAAGATGGAACAGAGCTTGGTATTTTATATATATATATATATATATATATATATATATATATATATATATATATAAAGAGAGAGAGAGAGATTTTAATATAATTAAAAGGTTTGTCTTTTAGCTGACTAATGATAACTTCAGCATCCGGATTGCTGAGTTTCGTAGCCGAACTCTCTGGATATTTCTCTGACCAGTCATTAAGGGTATTAGCAAATGATGTACGTGTGTATCAGTTTATGTGTGATGACATTGCTTGTTTATTTTCAAATATCAGCATCACGAATGTGTCTTTTTAGTTGTGCTTGTATCTAATATTTTTTGTACCAACGTTTATCATATATATATATATATATATATATATATATATATATGTGTGTGTGTGTGCAAATATATAGAAAATTACGAAAGAACAGTAGCTGTGTTTCATCTTCAAGCGAATATATATATATATATACATTATATTTATATATAATATATATTTATAATATATATATATTTATATATAATATATGAATATTCATATATTTATATATATATATATATATATATATATATATATATATATATATTTATAGATATGTGTACATGTATATGTTTACATATGTTAAATAATTTTTTTATTTATCTCTTAATTTTAATAAATTAATTTATTTAATTATTTTATTAATTAAAATTTTTGTATGTTCTTAATGTATATATTTTGCATTTTTTATTTTTATTTAACTTCACTTTATTTTAACTTAACTTATTTTATTGACCTCGGATATTATTATTATTAGTAGTAGTGTTAGTATTAGTTTGAAATTGTGACGATTATAATGCGATGATGATGAGGATTTCGCTGTCGAAAATGACATAAGGATTTAACGTATCTTCATTGAATTTGATCGCTACTCTCCTTCGCGCTATTTTTTTTTAACTTGTCTAACATCAAAATAAGAAAAATCATTTTTAGGTCACCCTATCGGCTCATGTGTCCTTACTTCTGTGCTTTCTTTTCAACCCTCTCTCCTTCTCTTTTTCCCCTATCTCCTCTATCTCTTTCTTTTTCCTATCCCCCAAAATTTTTAAAATCTTATTTTGAAACGATTATTTTTCTTTCTTCCTCTTTAATAATAAAACTGTTTCCTTTTCTTTTTGTTTCCATAAATTTACTCCATTTATTAAGAAAACGTCGGGCTGAGGAGATAAATACATTTTTGTATATTCATGAAATAAATTATAACCGGATGTATTTTTATGGATCGTCTGGACTTATCATTAATATATTGCTCGCTCCGTTCTTACATTGAGCTCTCATTGGATTAATATCCTCCTTGGAATTCTCCCTAATATATATATATATATATATATATATATATATATATATATATATATATATGATTAAAAATTACATGCCTAACAAGACTTCTCTGACCATATCTCAATTAGGTCTACCAGACGAGGCGATCATGTATCTTTCAATATATGACTCCCGAGGTAGATTATTTTCCCGCAGTAGGTTGCTATTTCTTTCTACGGTAGACTGATTGCCAACCAAGGCGAAAGAACCTGGTCTGTCCTGCTATTCAACCCTTATCTGGATGCATATCTTTCCCAAGGGTATTTGGGATTCTAACGAAATCGACTGGAATTCGAAATCGGCTCTCCGAGTTCCCATTCCGAATCGATATTCCTTACACGAATACTCACATCCTTAGAGAGTATGCTTTCTATTCTTGTTAAAACGACGTCCCTCTATTACTTTGCTTGTCTTCCCTCCCAATTAAACTTCATTAGTTATCAGAGTGACGAAGCATAAAACCACTTCTAATTTATTAACTTACTAACTTACAGTAGACCGACCCTAATTATACTTCGTCGCAAAAATTATTGGCAATACATTTTCTCTGTAAAAAATAATCAATAAAAGTATATAATTAGTTCTACGTTTAAAAATTCGGAGCACTTGTTTCTAATTAATAAAATAATCAGTTGGAAATTTTGATCTGCGTTAAATCTGCTTCTAGTTCCTATGTCCTTTCAACACGGGATCGATCATGACTCTCCACTCCTTCCTATCATTTTTTTTCTCTAAGTAACTATTAATTCTTTACCATCCTTCTTTATCATCTCTTCTTCCCGGACAGACCCGGTTCTATAGTCTTGGATGGCAATTGATCTACCGCAGAAAGAAATGGCAACCGACTGCGGGAAAAAAATCTGCTTCGTCAGTCATGTATCTAAAGATACATGATCGCCTAAGCGTGTATCACACATGGCACATAACTGACTGATATAGAGAAAAACGAGGATCAGGATGAATGCATCAGAAAATGTCGATTGATATTACATTTGAATATTTGAAGATGATAGTAAGTGATATCCACTGTCGGGAAGTGCGAGAGAATAAGCTGTTGGAGTAGAAGAGGCGGTTACATTTAACTCTTTCGTAGTGAAAGGGTGGGACCCAGATGCCAACCTAGTAGCACCCTTAAATTCGTACAGTTAGGGTACCAGTAAAAGTAGCTCGTCAGAGCAGTTGCCATGAAAATATTTGTAGAGAAGATAGAGGGAAGCCATAACACATCTGTGAGAAAGCGACTGTAGACGAGATGCCAGATCAGGACCTATTACATAAACATTATTGTTATCCCCTCAAAGTAATATAAGGTCAAATCGCGCTTCTCCTCTTGATTCTCCGCTGCTTGCTCAGCCACCATTGCCTATAGGGACCACTTCTCCACCTATATCGTAGCGACATATCCGACTGCAATAGACGTCTCTTTGCCTTTGCCAGTAACGAGTGTAAGCGTGTCCTCAAGTCACTATTTGCTGCTCGAATGAAGGAACGTATTGCATCTCGCAAATTCGGCTCCAAGGATCATTGGCGTCTCTGGAAGAGCGTACTTAATAATAGCAAACCCTCTATAGCCCATTTGTTCAACCATGTTGAGGTTCTGACCTCCTCTGCAGACAAGGCTGAATGCTTTGCTCGGAAATTTTCATTCAATTCAACGTCAACTCTTCCGGTGTACCTATACCCGATTCCCTCTTAGAACTGAGGCTCTTTTGAGCGGGTTGCACATAACACCGTCATTGGCATTGGGCATTATCTCTAATTTAGACCCCCACAAGACTAGTGGCGGAGATGGGATACCAGCCATTGTCCTGAAGAAATGTGCGCCTGAACTGGCGCCTGTCCTCTCCAAATTATATAACTACTGCCTCAAGGAATCTTCTTTTCCAGAGTGTTGGAAGTCCTCATCCATTGTTACTTTCTTTAAGAACTCTGGTGTCACTTCTGACGCATCTAATTACCGTCCTACCAGTCTCCTACCCCTCTTCTGCAAAGTCTTCGAAGCTTTAATCAACGCCGAAGGGGTTAAGCGCCCTGATCTGCTTTCAGACAAGCAATATGGTTTCCCCTTTGTCCGTTCTACAGCTGATGTGCTTACGGTCATCACTGAAATTGTTTACGAAGCTCTTTAAAACAACGGAGAAGCTCGTGCTGTGGCTCTAGACATCTCCAAAGCGGTTGATAGGTTTTGGCATGCCGACCTTCTTCGCAAGCTGCAGGGTTATGAAATTACAGGTCGATTGTTTGACTTAATACAATCATTCCTGTCAAACCGTGTATTGAAGGTCGTTCTTAACGGATTCTACTCCAGCTCCTAATGAAGATGTTCCCCGAGGCTCCATCCTAGGCCCTACTCTGTTCCTTATCTTCATTAATGATATTCATGACGTCATAGGTTCCCAAGTAGGCATCTACGCGGACGACATTACAATTTACTCCTGCCTCAAAAACAAATCTAGTGTCGCTGACAAAACTAACCTAGCCGTTCGTCTCGAAAAGGACCACCAATCGGTTAAGTGAGACAGAATTTGGCTGGTTGACTTTAACGCCTCAAAAACAAAACTGATCTCTATTAATCACCACAGAGATCCTTCCCGGCCCCCCAATAGAATGTCCGACGCTCAACTTCTCGTGAGCACTTGTTTGCGGCTGTTCGGTCTCACATTGACTGCTGACCTGAGATGGAACAAATACATTGAGTCAATTGCTTCGTCCACCGCAAGGAAAGTTAGCTCCCTGTGCCTCGCCAGGAAAATTTTCTACCCGGAAACGATCCTTCAAATCTACCAATCAACCATTTGCCCTTGCATGGAGTATTGCTGCCATATATGGTCTGGAGCCCCTTCTATTTGCCTCGGGGTTCTTGATAAGATCCAGAGACGGATATGCAATGTAATTGGCCCTGATGTGGCATCTCGCCTGCAGTCCCTCTCTCACAGACGTGCCCTCGCCTCTCTCTGTCTTTTTTACAAATACTTTTATGGTAATTGCTCCGATAAGCTGCTTTCACTGGTTCCCAGAATCCACGAATTCAAGCGCCCTACGAGGCTTGCATCCCACTCTCACCCTTTCACTGTTGAAACTGTTAAATTTAGCCGTCTCTTCTACTCCAATAGCTTCATATCTCGCACCTCTCGCCTGTGGAAATCCCTTCTCTTTTCCTGTTTACCTGATAGCTATAATCTCCAACTTTTCAAATGTAATGTCAATCGACATCTCCAGTTGCCTTGATCTAACCACTAACCTTCTCCCCAACCTTTCCTCTATCACTCATATTTGATCTCGCTCAAAATCTTCTGTAACCCCTTGCGTGTTAGTGGCTTCTTTATATATATATATATATATATATATATATATATATATATATATATATATATATATTATGTATTTTCTCGAAATCCAGATGTCCGTCTCTTCTTCATCAGTGATCTTTTGAAGTAAAAAAGATGACTGGTTCAATGATTGCCGTATCTGAAAAACTGAATTTCACTAAAGATAGCCATTTTACTTAGAATTCTATCCTTGATTATTTATGTTACTGTTTCTTTCATTTTTAATCTTTAAGTGTATAAATACTTATTACTGACCGTGTAAAATCGAAGACAAGGGCAATAGCTTTTGTTGCCATCAATTCTTTGGGAACCGCTTAAGCAAGCCTATCATTGGATAATTTCTCTGGTGATAGGACGAAAATCAGGGTGAAGTGTCCTTCCCAAGGGCACAATGTGAAATGAACCTCGGTAGCCCCAGGTGAAATTTCTACTTAGCTCGTTGATTCTTTTTTCCTCCGCCGGGAGATATATATATATATATATATATATATATATATATATATATATATATGCAATTTAATATGGTGCAAAATGCAAAACTGGCATCATGCAGCTTGACATGAAGTACTTGATTAATTCCGCCATCTTTTCGTTCAAGGCGTAACGGAGGGGGTTTTCCAATTAACATTAATGGAGGCGAAACAAAATATTAGCAATTAAATTTTTTGTGCAAGAACAGATGTAAATAAAATTTTCAATAAAGCAATAAAATTATCTATCAATTTGAAATTCCAAAGAGGTGGATGAGGTCAGAGGACTTTTTTATTGTTTTTTTTTTTCTGTAGAAGGAAAGTAAATGACTAATTTAAGTATTAAATGCTGCCCAAAGAGGTTATAAGATGTGTGTGTAGCTTAGAAGTTATTGTCGTGTGATTGTCGTGCCGATTTTAAATTGCAACTGAGGACGTTTCTCTGACTTTTGCACGAACATTTACGTATAAAAGCATCTATTCCCCTGAAGTTGGGGATAAATAGTAGGGCAAATCTATAAAATTATTAGTGCAACCAGTTTTGCAAAAAGAAAATAATTCATAAGGAATTTGAATTATTTACATTATTGGGACACATCTTCATTGCCACATTCACAAAGTTTCGGCTGTTGTACGCTCCGGCCTTCTTCAGATTTCATTTTTTTTATCATATCTTATATTGCAATAATAATAACAAAAAATTGCAATATAAGTACCAGGAAACTGGATATTAGGTTTATAAGTCCTAGAAATTCATACACAGATGTCCTCAAGGAGACATGGCCCAGGGGTTAGACCAACAGAGTTGTGAGTTCAATACCAAGACACAGCAGTAGTGAACCAAAAAATGGAGAGTTGAGTTAACGGGAAACACCTGAGACATATGGAGGAGGCATGACACGTAGAACTAGAACAATCTACTCCGGAGGACAAAATAAAGGGTAAGGTTCGAAATTCCAATCACTTAAAGAAGAACGAGGCGTACAATGGTCGAAACGTTTTCAATAAGACAATGAAGAAGAGGATAGCAGTTTGAATAATGTAATAATACAACTAATCATAATACCTCATCTCAGAGATATAGAGGCCGAAACGTTGTGAATATGGCAATGAAGATGAGGATAACAGTTCGAATAATGTAAATAATGTAAGCAATCATAATACCTCATCTCAGAGATATAGATGCCGGAACATTGTGAATATGGCAATGAAGATGAGGATAACAGTTCGAATAATGTAAATAATGTAAGCAATCATAATACCTCATCTGAGAGATATAGAGGCCGGAACGTTGTGAATATGGCAATGAAGATGAGGATAACAGTTCGAATAATGTAAATAATGCAAGTAATCATGATACCTCATCTCAGAGATATAGAGGCCGAAACGTTGTGAATATGGCAATGAAGATGAGGATAACAGTTCGAATAATGTAAATAATGTAAGCAATCATAATACCTCATCTCAGAGATATAGAGGTCGGAACGCGGTGAATATGGCAATGAAGATGAGGATAACAGTTCGAATAATGTAAAATGGTAAGCAATCATAATACCTCATCTCAGAGATATAGAGGCCGGAACGTTGTGAATATGGCAATGAAGATGAGGATAACAGTTCGAATAATGTAAATAATGTAAGCAATCATAATACCTCATCTCAGAGATATAGAGGCCGGAACGTTGTGAATATGGCAATGAAGATGAGGAATAATGTAAATAATAACAATCATAAATAATCTGAGAGATATAGATGCCGGAACGTTGTGAATATGGCAATGAAGATGAGGATAACAGTTCGAATAATGTAAATAATGTAAGCAATCATAATACCTCATCTCAGAGATATAGAGGCCGGAACGTTGTGAATATGGCAATGAAGATGAGGATAACAGTTCGAATAATGTAAATAATGTAAGCAATCATAATACCTCATCTCAGAGATATAGCGGCCGGAACGTTGTGAATATGGCAATGAAGATGAGGATAACAGTTCGAATAATGTAAATAATGTAAGCAATCATAATACCTCATCTGAGAGATATAGAGGCCGGAACGTTGTGAATATGGCAATGAAGATGAGGATAACAGTTCGAATAATGTAAATAATGTAAGCAATCATAATACCTCATCTCAGAGATATAGCGGCCGGAACGTTGTGAATATGGCAATGAAGATGAGGATAACAGTTCGAATAATGTAAATAATGTAAGCAATCATAATACCTCATCTCAGAGATATAGCGGCCGGAACGTTTTGAATATGGTAATGAAGATGAGGATAACATCGAATAATGTAAATAATGTAAGGACCTCATCTCAGAGATATAGCGGCCGGAATGAATATGGCAATGAAGATGAGGATAACAGTTCGAATAATAAATAATAAGCAATCATAATACCTCATCTCAGAGATATAGCGGCCGGAACGTTTTGAATATGGTAATGAAGATGAGGATAACAGTTCGAATAATGTAAAATAATAAGCAATCATAATACCTCATCTCAGAGATATAGCCGGAACGTTGTGAATATGGCAATGAAGATGAGGATAACAGTTCGAATAATGTAAATAATGTAAGCAATCGAATACCTCATCTCAGAGATAAAGCGGCCGGAACGTTTTGAATATGGTAATGAAGATGAGGATAACAGTTCGAATAATAAATAATGTAAGCAATCATAATACCTCATCTCAGAGATATAGCGGCCGGAACGTTTTGAATATGGCAATGAAGATGAGGATAACAGTTCGAATAATGTAAATAATGTAAGCAATCATAATACCTCATCTCAGAGATATAGCGGCCGGAACGTTTTGAATATGGTAATGAAGATGAGGATAACAGTTCGAATAATGTAAATAATGCAATCATAATAATCATCTCAGAGATATAGCGGCCGAACGTTGTGAATATGGCAATGAAGATGAGGATAACAGTTCGAATAATGTAAATAATGTAAGTAATCACCACTCATCTCAGAGATATAGAGGCCGGAACGTTGTGAATATGGTAAATGAAGATGAGGATAACAGTTCGAATAATGTAAATAATGCAATAATCATAATACCTCATCTCAGAGATATAGAGACCGGAACGTTTTGAATATGGTAATGAAGATGAGGATAACAGTTCGAATAATGTAAATAATGTAAGCAATCATAATACCTCAATTCAGAGATATAGAGGCCGAAACGTTGTGGATATGGCAATGAAGATGAGGATAACAGTTTGAATAATGTAAACAATCATAATACCTCATTTCAGAGATATAGACAGATATTATAATGATTTTTTTTTTATTATCTGACGTTTGTTATTAAGAGTTATATTTAAGGAATACACGTCTTTAAGTACATATCATTTTTAACAGTGTAAATCTACATCTGTACCATGGACTGAATGAAAAGGAAAGGTTTGAGAATTTGATACTGAAAAGGATGTATTGTAAGTAAGAAAGACAGGAGAAAGCAACGAATAACCTCCCTAACGATCTTGTGTAAATGGCTGCCATAAGAGGAATTAGGATGGATAGAAAAAGGCCATTTATGAAGAGTCACAAAAGATAGGACATTTTTGAGAGTCATGATCGCTGACAGCCTTGAAGGAACATGGCATATAAAAGAAGGTGTAATTAGTGGCTTTAACAAGAGATCAAGAGACAGCAAGTCACCTCAAATCTTCTTACTCTCAACTCAGTTGATGAATATTCTTTCTTGGATAACTTTCCTTTTTTATTTATACTTTTCCTACACTATTTACATTATTCGGACTATTGTCCTCATCTTTGTTGCTATATTTACCACAACGTTTCGGCATTTAACAACAGATTGTAGGTTACTTTTGAAATCAGCTTTCAATTTGAACTTATTATATGTTAGTCAGTCAGTTACGTGTTATGCGTGATACACGCTTAGACGATCATGTCTCTTTCGATACATGTCTGACGAGGCAGATTTTTTGTTCGGCAGTAGGTTGCCATTTCTTCCTGCGGTAGGCCATTTGTGATAAAACCCGATCTGTCTTGCTATTTACCCATTGCCGGATGGGGGAGAAAAAGAGCAGTCATACCTTTCCCAAGGGTATTAGTACGTAAGTGAATGTAATGGATCTGACTGGAATTCGAACTCGGTTCTCCGATTCTTCAATTTGAGACGCTATACATTACCCCACCGTACCTCCACATTATTATTATTATTATTATATGTAAAATTTATCAAAATTATATTTTAAGAAATTGACATAAATTTAAAAAAAAATGAAATAAAAACATATTATGTTCATAGATTTGCCATATCTAGCAGTATAAGGTTTAACTGAAAATTTCATAGACTGAATATGAAGTCCTAACGTTAGAACTTTGAAATCTTGCGAGCAATTTCAACTCGTCTTATTAACCCATTAACTGCCAAATTTTTTTAATGCGCATTTTTGGCCCAGACAGGTGTCTTAGAAATTTATTTATTCCTTATGTTTAATTTCAGTAGTTACCATTGTCATTTTTATAGAAAGTAGAACTATATATGTGTATAAAACATCAAAAAATAATATTGATTAGTGTTATGATGTTGATTTGGGGTTAGTAGAGACAAACGCCAAATAACACGTAACAATAAAAAGGGTTTCAATAGGTTGGTAAAAAGGTACAGAAATCGCCTGAGTAGTCAATAACTAGCTCAGCTAAGAACTTCTCTGTCTATCTATCTTTCCCATGTCAACTGACATGACACTATTTAAAGTCTTTGTTCCCAGACGCAGACAAGTTCATCTTCAAGAGGGGTGGTAGGTTTCCGACACAACAATTAGAAATAAGAAAAAATGCTTTTCAAAATAGTCATTATCTTTCTACTCGTGAAATATAAAATTACGACAGAAAATGTCTTTCTTACGCCTAATAATAAACACTTTAAAGGCTAAGTGTTGTAAAATATACCTCAGAAAATGCAATGTAGGTAAGAAATTAAACGTAAATACAAGGAATAACATGTAGTGAGTTTAATTTTAACAGATCCCCAAATGGGGCTCATGGCAGGTAATGGGTTAATACCTGAAGAGCTTTTTTTCTAGGTAAAATGGCATCTGACTGTTCAGGGAAGCCTTCAAAAGTAACAAGTAGCAATTTCTCTTGAACATGATAAAATTAGGCATCACGGTTTTGTCAGTCAGGTTACATAACATTCTTTGAGGGAGATCGAGTTGGTTTCCTTGAACATTTCTTAACACACGGTGGGAGTTAGGGTGATCAATTTAAAATGGAGACAAAGCGACTATCTATACAGTAGAAACACACTTCTTCCCCCGCTCCAAAGAAGGCCAAGTTTGTTTCATCTGCAGCGAATGTGGTCGCCTTAGTTTTTAGAGATGCAAAAAAGCATTGTGTTTATTAAGGATTTTCAGAAGAGTCACACAGTCGATGGCTAATACTATACCAACTTGCTAAGGCGTTTATTAAAGGGCATCAAGAGGAAACGCCCATAAAAACTAAAAATAAAGTGACTTGTTTTATTAGGACAATACTCAGCACAAAATTCTTTGATTTCAATGGTTGTGTGTGACTGGGCTTCGAACTGGTTGATCACCTTCATCTTCTCTCCAGATTTGACTAACATCTGTTTTCCAACATGAAATAACACTTGGTGGGGACTAGTATCGTAATGATAATGATGATGTCATATCTACATATTTAACTTTAGGGGTAATAATCTTGGGTGTGTGGGTGGGGTAAGGGATTACAGCTCGGAATGGGAAATTGGAGATCTAAGTTTTAATTATGGTGGGGTTTCTTTATATTCCCTTACGAGCAAATACCATTGGGAAAAGTATTAATCCATCCCCCACCCCGCCAGTTTGTCTTACTTATTAGGACCTTAAGTCATTATTATATCGGAAAAAAATTCTTACAATCAGAAAATATTTTCTGGCTTTAAATAACCTGCAAAGGATTGATAATCTATAAAAAAAAATAAATCAATATATCAATCTCTGACTGTCAACCAAAGATTGTTGCCAAGCGGAAATAGAAATTAGCCTTCGCGACACAGACGTCCATTTTAGTTTCATTCAAAATATATTTCTACGTTCGCGAGTGAGTATTTTGATTCTAATTCAATGACACACCTGAAAATATTTCCATAAAATTAAAAAAAAAATCATGAAATTAAAACTTTTATTCATTACAGAATAATCTCTAAAAAATTCAATAAAACTTATAATATTTTTTAGGGTTAAAAATAATTTATTGTTTGAATGTCTACAAGTAAATTATTTCATTGCTCAGCCCAGTGTATGTGACGTGTTGTGAACAATGTGTGAGAGGGTGGGGGTATTATTTTTATTTCAAATTGTGTGTGCATGTGTGTGTTTGCTTTTTCGCACATTCATTTTTAGCAAGCACAAGTCAGTCACTCAAACGCAAGAAAGACGTATAAGGATATGAATTGTATTAACACATGCAAAGAGACACACAGGAAATCTATCAGCTCACCTTTTATAGTGTAGATAATCATGCATTCTACTAAAAAATCGCCCTGTGATTGTTAAATTCTCCAAGTCCTCTTTCCTCATTATGTGCTCCAGAAATTTCAAGTCTCTTTTAGATGTCAAATATATTTGGTCATTTTCATTTTTTTTAAATTCCCTAAAACTTCCCCATTGCTCATATTATTCGCACATAAAGTTTCACGCTCACGCAATCTTCAGACAACGGAAATGATGATTAGACCATACTTTTTCTTTGATTATTTTCGAGGCGCTGTAATGGTTAGAAAGCTTGTCTAATTAGAGCAATTATGACTAAGTAGTGATGCCCCTTACTTTCGGCATTGTGCCACATCTAAGCTACGCTTGAAAAATTACTATATATATATATATATATATATACACACACACACACACACACACACACACACACACACACACATATATATATATATATATATATATATATATATATATATATATATATATAAGCAAATATCCGACAGTATGAAGAAAATATACAGAAAAAAAAAAAATCTTAATATGCAATTATGCTGTATTAATGTTAATATAAAGTCAACGTCGGACGTTTCGGTCTATTTAAGACCATCTTCAGGACATTTTCATTTAAACATAATTAACATTAGAACATATAAAAATTCAACATTGTATATAATGCATTAAATATATATACACGATATAAATTATATAAACGAGAAAAACAGACGTATGTGTGTAGATACTTTTAATATTGATATAATACATATATTAATGGTTTAGAAGCAAGTAAACGCATTTACAGATGTAAATATTATTAATGAGAGATAATCCACATAGATGTCGTTCATATATGAGCAATTAGAGACTGTGGCAAATTTATAATATTCATATAAACATATATAAACATTTTAAAAAAGTGTAAATTTGAAGTCATATGAAAGTAATTATTTCTTATATTCATTATATAATGCCATAATATTTTCTTAATTCATCTATGAAAATATTTTAAAGTTTCGAAAGAAATACATTTCTTTTGTGTACTTAAATAGCATTCTGAAGTTTTATCTGGGAGTGGATGTTTTGACTTCAAGTACGTTATTCTTTTCCATGTTTTTTTCGTCTATAGTCTGCCGACTAGCGTTTATTTCGATCTCTCTCTTTATATATATATACATATGTGTGTGTGTGTGTGTGTGTGTGTGTGTCTGTGTGTGTGTGTGTGTGTGTGTGTAGGAATATATATATATATATATATATATATATATATATATATATATATAAAATTTTATAAACACATGTGGTTTGTAATATATAGGTGTACATATATATTATGTGGAATATATATATATATATATATATATATATATATATATATATATATATATTTATAAATTGTGTGTATTAAGGCAGCATCTTTTCATTCATACACGTTACATTAAATAATATAGACAAGTGTTGTCTATTTATTTTATGTAAATTTCTTTCGTAACGTCTGATAAGTTTAATAACATTATCGTTGAACGAAGAAAGAAATTCACAATTTTTTTAATGCAATCTAAGATTTTGACTTGCATAAGCCATTATCAAAAATGACAATTACAACATATTAAGCAATATACGGACAAGACAGTGATAATAGTCTGTCATGGTTTACATAGATGATTTCTAAGCAACGATAAACACGTGCATATAAGACGCTAGAATCGAAAATCGCATCTCATGACGTCACATATGACCACACGAGAGTGAATTGGAGAAGTATGAAGTATGGGAAGCCGTTGGTACAAACCAATGGCTTCTGTTACCAATTATAGACATTTAAGAATATTTGTAGAGATGCGATAATTGATTTTGTTTAGGTTGGGTTTCAACTGTTTGATGTATAATACTTCAAGGATTTTTATTTTTTGTCTATTGTTTTCATGTTGAAGTATAATTGTGTTTTCGACAAGTATTTTACGGAATTGTGTGTGCGGGAAGATGAGGTGGATTCATAACTTTTCCAATTCCAAGCCGTTTTCCATTAAACCACCTGCACATCCAGACTGTCAGTCATCCAGGTTCGACCTTCTTTAACTTAAGTGATCATAAGAGAAATGGTATTTCAACGCAACATGGCCGTGAGCCTGTATTTCTGGAGGATAACGCTTCGTATGGCGAGCAGATTTTGTGAGTAAAATGATCAGTATTAAGAAATAATGCTTTAATCGTAAACAAAGAGAGGGTTACAGACTTATCATCCCAGCTTAGAGTTTTGTGGAAGTTATCTGCTCCATTAGATAGTTATATTGAATTTATTAACAAATAAGATATATTGGTCAAAAGATGTTACATAAAAGTCATTAAAATTTGATGCCAACTTATTTAAAATTGGTTGAATTGAATTTTCCTTTTTATTTGCAGTAAGTTTCAGTCTCTACAAGAACCGTTGGCAAATCGAGGTAGAGGGTTACGTTAAGAGGCAGTTTGTACAGGTAGGAGGGGAAGACAACGGTTAACCCGAAACTATGATAAGGGTAAGATTGTAGTGATCTGGAAAACATCCTCTTGGGTGTCTTTTTACACAGAACAGAAGTTCACGGGAAGGAGCTGTTCGAGTGGAACTTACTTTTCAACGAGGGAATATGGATGGTTTGATACAATGTAAGTGTCATGTCGGTTCCGAGTCGTGCAGGTTAGAAGTGACACTACCAAAGAACGTAGTTCGTCCGAGTACTTTCTGTGTAAGTAACGATAGAACAACGAGAGGTTTGCGACATCCCGTCTGTGTGTGTGTGTGTGTGTGAGAGAGAGAGAGAGAGAGAGAGAGATTGGAGGATGGGAAATAATTCCTTGATTGATTATATTTTAAATGATATTTTTTTATCTAATTAGAACCTGCTTATATTAGTGCTTACAAATAATCCTTGAATATTTCTGTGAGAATGAGTAATTGCCTGGATGGGAGTGAGTGCATGTTTGAGTGTGTGTATGAGTGTTTGTGGCCGATAGGTGGATAGGAATAGATAGAACTAAAGAGAGAGAGAGATAGTGAGTGGGTTGACTGTAACTCTGTGCGAGTAAGTGGGAGAGCTCATATACGAAAATCACTACATATGCGCAGTATGAAAATGCAACTTTGTATCAGGCAATTATCCTGCCCAGCAGCGCTCATCCACCATCACACATTACTGTCCATTCTCTGACGGATAACATAAACATCCTTTCTGGCCCGAGATCATAAAGCGTTGCACTGCAAAAAGATGAATTTCTTGATTCGTTTACCAGCGTAAAAAAACTCAAATAGAAACGATTCAGTTTGGCAGACAAACAATAATTATAGACCACTATATATATATATATATATATATATATATATATATATATATATATATATATATATATATTATATATTGTACGTATAATAATGATCTGTATAGCTATAATTATTGTTTATATATGACAGAATAACAATCTATAAAAAGTTGCATATATTTATTACTTCAAAATTTTTTTTTTTATAGTGGATACTCCGTATTCGAAGTAAACGCACCATTTTATTTATTAAACAGTGTTGTCTATTGGATGTGCATTCAATGTCGAAAGGCATATTTTCTTTATTAAACATTATCGAGGACAAATGCCAGTAGACATCAATTGCACAAATACATATGTGTATCCACTAAATATGAAATGTCTAGTAAGATATATTATAGTATATCTGGCCACTCATATTCGAGGATACACGTCTATTAGGGCGGCTAGCCAATCCCTATCGCAGAGGCTTACTCATGCGCATTTGTATTTAATCAACACACACAGAGACCGCCTATGATTTATATTGCAACTATGCTAAGAAGACCTTAGTTACAGATTTTATATATATATATATATATATATATATATATATATATATATATATATATATATATATAGTTTATGAAAAACTAGGTAATCCGTATGGGTAAACCTGAGGAGGATAAAATCCAGAGAGCTCAATGTAAATCCAGAGCAAAAAATTTTATATAAAAACAGACCACTTTAATGTTCCTGCGGATCATGAGACTTTACAGTAAAGTCTCATGATCCGCAGTCCTTTAAAAGAGCAGTGGTGAAATAATTTATTACCAGGAACCTTAAAGTGGTCTGTTATTATTTAAATTATTTTATATATATATATATATATATATATATATATATATATATATATATATATATATATATATGTCATAAAAAGACTTAAACACTAATACTCCATGGTTATAATTTATTACACTGGAATCATAATTACGATCCAATTCATCAGACCTTCAAATTCAAGAAGAAATCAGAAAATATAACTCCGGGAATAAAAAATAAAATTTAGTGAGAGTGTAACAAAATCAAAAGTTCTTTTCTTATCAGAACGATCAGTGTTTTCCGTGTTACCGTACCTTCGTAATCATCATTAGAATCATCTAACTCTTTCCGAATCCTCTGCACTGTATTCAGGCTGACACGCAAACACTATGAAATGTTAGTATTGTTGCGAATGCCAAATAGTACAGCATACCGTTTCCAAATTTCTGGCGGGGGAATTATGTCATGGTGCTCTTTTTTCTCAGAGATGGTGCCCAACTGACCCTACTATGCTCTGCAATCGAGAAAATCAAATACAAACAAGGCGCATGCGGGAAATTAAAAATATAAAATGGTGACAATTTACCCATCGCATCCTGTATATACTGGACTCTCCCGTCGTTTTCGACGTATGAGGGCCAAGCAGGTCATTTATTAGGACCAAACAACAGCACATAGCATATGATTATAGTGGTGAAGGCTTTTGCAGAACCAACCACACTTTTTGGAAGGGCCAAATACAAAAAAAAAAAAAAACTGTTGCACAGTTTGCCAAAAGTTCCCCAAATGATCCTCGGCAAGTTTTGAATTTAGAGTTGTCCTTCTACTAGACCGGTTGATAACCAAGGCTATAGAAACCAGTTTGTCCGGTTATTTATCCATATTTATAAGCTGGGAGAATCTATATCTTTCGACATGAACTGAGAAGCAGAATAAATAATAACGGCTTTTATTTTAAAGTTCATTCTTTTCTTTCATCAGGAGAAACACCAGTTTTGCAGAAAAAAGTACCAATGATTTATTATTTAAGCATACCCACAACGATACAAATTTCCTTTTTTTCGTTTTTTAATCCGATGAAACCTAGAAAGGCGAACGCTAAATCAAATTTAATTTCAATGAACCGGTTTTCCATTTGTCATAATTCTTCAAAAACTTTGTCGGGATTCTATATCTTAATATACAAACATACACACACACAAAACACACACACATATATATATATATATATAATCAAATAAATAAATATAAGTAAAAGTAGATGCAAGACTTCGCATATATAAAGGTTGTTCTTAAAACTTGGACCGATTTTAAATGTGAAGTTTAAGCATCTAATGATTTTTTTTTCTTTCAGATTTGGAGGATATTTGGGCGATATTATTTTTCACACATAATTGCCATGACTTAAATAAGATGATGCAATTGATCAATAAATAAATTTTCACCAATAACACAGATTTATTTACTGCTAACTTTGATCCGTCTTAATGAAACACCTGTATATATATATATATATATATATATATATATATATATATATATATATATATATATGAAGAAAAATATACTGAAAAACAAACAAAAAATCCTAATATGCGATTATGCTGTTTTAATGTTTAATGTTAACGTCGGACGTTTCGATCTAATAGACCATCTTCAGGACATATTCATAAAACATAATTAACATAGACCATATACAATTCAACATGAAAAAGACGATGGATAACTGAAATCTTTTATAAGATCAGCGTTCCGTTTAAATATGATCACGTCGATATATATATATATATATATATATATATATATATATATATATATATATATATAATTTTATCATTAACTAATTTTAAGTAAAAATAAAAGTTACCTCACTTGATTTTTTAAAGTTTCTTAGACGTAATTTTTTAAAATTAAATTAGAATTACTATAGTTATCAATTTTAAGTATAAGGTCGAACATAAATTTAAATTTAGACTCTGGTGCACTTTAATATTTAAAAATAGTTGTAATTCATACAAATAACACCACAAAACCGCGAAACTCAGAGATATTAAGCAGACTCTGATCAGTTCTCAGTACCTGACGATTGCATAGTGCATGAAACACCGACTCATACTGTTATCGAGGAGTATATATATATATATATATATATATATATATTCGCGGTACTTAGTGGAAGGTGCTCAATATCTATTATAGACTAACATATTCAGTTGTATGAATATTAGTTTTAACCCTGGGTTTCACGATTTTACGATCATTAGAGAAACTGGTATATTTTGTTTCATTTATTTATATTTTTTTGAATAAGAATAAATAGATCTATTTTAAAAAAATAAACCTGTTTGTCTGATGATCGCAAATGCGTGAAACCCAGGGTTACACACTATTTACTAGACTAAAGGGATAGTTCCGCTCAACGCCATAAGTTGCTACAAACATTAAACATAAACGAGGCTTTCATATGAATGCCATGCATGGCGCCCAAATCTTCCAGAAATAGCTAAACTGTCAGCACAACCCGACCAACTTATTAGATCAATGATGCAACTTAGCTAGCGATGGCCATCTTCCTTTGTATCACGTTGACTGCTGCCATAGGATCCCGAACAAAGAATTGTCAGGGAAATGAGGATTTTAAACAAATGAAATGGATGCCATACTTAATTCGAAGAAACAATTATGCCATAATCAGATTTATTACCGGTGACGCGAGGCCTCATAAAAAAGGAAACTTCTGAGGGGGCTTCGGCTATTTTACCTTAGTATTGCCGTTAAACCCACTTGATGTTGGCGCACTGAAAAATACACACACACACACACACACACACACACACACACACATATATATATATATATATATATATATATATATATATATATATATATATATATATATATAAAGACATGTCTTATTGAATAATTAAGACAAGTTTCGTCTACGTATTTTAAATAGGATCCTCTCATATTCACGGATGGACTTAATATCCTTATTAAAGGAATAGAGAAAATTACTGTGCTGATACATATTCATTTATTCCGAGTACTTTCGACATTAGCACAATGTCATCATTTGACTTAAAAAAAAATAAAAAATAATGATGACATTCTGCTAATTCCAAAAGTACTCGGAATAAATGAGTTTGTATCAACACAGTAATTTTTCTGTTCCCAAGCCAATACACATGGCTATAAAATTTCAATATATATATATATATATATATATATATATATATATATATATATATATATATATATATGAGGAGGTGTGTGTGTGTGTGTGTATGTTCTAATTTGAAATGCAGCTGAAAGAAGGTTTTCTGCTAGGCTAAATTATATTTTCTTTGCTGTAAAACTCGCTTACACCTGAATTACGCACCTTGCCTTGTCTTCACCATTTCCCCACTGAAACAATTTCCTTTCATATGGTATTTGTCAATGACAGTTTTCTCGCTTTTTTCCTTCCAGATTTATTACACTCTCCATGATTCCCTAACAACTGTAGCGATGCGTAAATTACAGTCGAGTTCTTCCTTTTTTTTTTCTAGCCTCTAATAATAATAATCGATGCAGAATTCATTCTTCCCTTTTTCTTAATGAAGATTAATATATTTTGCTCTTTAGTTTACAATATTTAAGAGAAAGAGGACTATTTAAATCAATTATCTATAGAATTTCTAATTATACGGTTTTCTAAATAAAAGACTTTCTCTAATTTCAACTCTAAATTTGACGAAAAAAAAGCTTACGGCCAAATCATGTTCACCCGTCCCCATACGTTCAAGGATTGTTGCTTAACTTGGGTGATCGTACGGGAGGAGCTACTGAAATTGATATAACCGTAAGCCTGACTAAGTTAAGAAGATGACCAATGTTTATCTATAGCCTGAAGTATAAATAGCACCCATGTTTATCTACAGACTCAAGTATAATTTACGCCAATATTAACCTAAAGACTCAAGTATAAATAGCATCTATATTTATCTACAGACTCAAATATAATCTGCGCCCATATTAACCTATAGACTCAAGTATAAATAGCATCCATGTTTATATAAAGACTCAAGTACAATTTGCGCCCATATTAACCTATAGACTCAAGTATAAATAGCACCCATGTTTATCTACAGACTCAAGTATAATTTGTGCCCATATTAACCTATAGCCTCAAGTATAAATACCACCCATGTTTATCTGCAGACTCAAGTATTATTTTCGCCCATATTAACTTATAGACTCAAGTATAAATAGCACCCATGTTTATCTACAGACTCAAGTATAATTTGTGCCCATATTAACCTATAGCCTCAAGTATAAATACCACCCATGTTTATCTACAGACTCAAGTATTATTTTCGCCCATATTAACTTATAGACTCAAGTATAAATAGCACCCATGTTTATCTACAGACTCAAGTATAATTTGTGCCCATATTAACCTATAGCCTCAAGTATAAATACCACCCATGTTTATCTACAGACTCAAGTATTATTTTCGCCCATATTAACTTATAGACTCAAGTATAAATAGCATCCATGTTTATATACAGACTCAAGTATTATTTGCGCCCATGTTAACCTATAGACTCAAGTATAAATAGCACCCATTTTAATCTACAGACTCAAGTATAACTTCAGCCCATATTAACCTATAGACTAAAGTATAAATAGCACCCATGTTTATCTACAGACTCAAATATAATTTGTGCCCATATTAACCTATAGACTTAAGTATAATTAGTACTTATGTTTACGTATATAACTCAAGTATAATTATCACCAATGTTTATCGATGGTCACATTTATGAGTAGCATCCATATTTCCCCATAGACTCAAGTTTAAGTAGCTCCAATTTTTACCTATAGACTCAAGTATATTACTTACAGTACGATGAGTGACTTCGCTATTACACCACTTCCATACCACTTGAAAATGCCAACCTTATTTTCCAGTCTGCTATTTCCAATAGACGCAAATATCGTCGCAAACTTCTCGTTACTCTATCGCTGCTTCCATGGAAAATGTTCAGATCAGTGACGACATAACTTTGTTCCATTCGTTCATAAAGTTACAACTAAGATCTGGTTAAACAAACAGATAACGTAGAGATGGATCTCTGGGTAAGGAAGCTATACAGACCGATGACAGAGAACTTACTGCTTCGAAATATCAAAACCTACCAACAGGTTAATCTGATTGCATCCTCTCCAAAAACCTTCCGTTAAGAAAATAACAGTTTGAACCATCTCTTCACTATATATTCCTCAGCTTTCAAACAGTACCAGTCCAGGGTATGATGATAAACTACATCCGGCAGCAAGGCCTCTGATTGGAAAATTGGAGGTTTGGTGTAGCGTAGAATTACCATTTAATTTGCTGTTGTTCCTAGATTCATCCTGTCATCTGGTACTTCGACCTGATAGTGTCCCTGCCGGGGGCGAATAGAGACCTCAAAAAATAAAAAAAAGGATGAAAGTTTAAAATATCATTTTAATAATAAAGATAAAGAATAATAAAGTTAGCACCAATGCATTTTTTCTAAAAATTATCAACAAGTCATATTTACAGTAAAATTACCAACAATCCGTATTTATAATTAATTTACCAATAATAACTATTTAAAACAAAATGACCAGCAATACTTTTTATAACAAAATGACCAACAATACATTTTATCATAGAATTAACAAGAATACATTTTATAGCAAAATGACCATCATACATTTTATCTGTATTTGAAAACATACAATTCGTTCAAAATATTTTAGTTGAAGCCATGAAATTGTTCGAAATATTTAGATTTCGGTAATAAATAACCCATAGAGGTGTTGATATGCCGCCAAACAAAATCAACCAGTCAAGCAACCAACGTGAAAGAACCATTTCATGACACTTGTCCATATATTATCCTAAAATTTCTTAAAGAAATCCAGCAATATTCCAAAATATAACTTCAACAAAACTACAACATAAAAATACGTATCAACGCCTCTAGTAATTATGTCCACACAAACATGTATAGGAACAAACATGTATAGGAACAAAAGCTAAGTATCGTCTTCCACGTATTCAATTGTGAAGGCAGAATAACATATATCGTATTTTTATTACTTCAAAGCTCAAAAAAATTAAATTTCAGCATTAAATGACCCATAAAGAGTTGATGTGCCGTTAAAAAAATAAAATCAAATCAAACAGTACCTCGAAGAGAAATGCGAGAACTATTCAAGTACCTATAAAACATTATCACTAGATTTTAGGTTTCAAATTGGTACTCTAATGCCAGCTTAATCTAGGATAGTGAGGCCTGAATCGGCATTTCCATAAAAGATATTATAGGAAAAGGTAGTCAAAATTGACACTACGTCTGCGGGAACATACATTATCTATCACCAACATTTTTTTAAAAAGAGAAATAAGATAAAAAGAGGAGCATCCTTATTCAAATCAATAGCAATCCTCAAATGATTTCCTGTGAATGAAAGATAAATGAAAGATGGCGGTCACGCAAGAAGGATGGCTTTTGGAGAGTGATACAGAAGCCAATTTCTCGGCAGTTGCATCCTCATCTTCATGTTTAGATATACAGAAAACAAGCTAAAAAGGAAAAAAAAGTAAGAGTGAAATTTCACCTCGGAATGTATTTTGAGTTGGCGACCACAAGAACTCATAAAACGTGTACAATCCCAAATGATAGAAAATAACATTTTCCTAATATACTTTGAAAACACAGAATCTTCTATAATGAAACGCGCGAAAATCCGTTTGCTTCTTCTCAAAAGAAACGGAAACTGTGACACTAAAATCCGAAGGCTTTTTGCGATAGCCAAAGATGACTTCCAAAAGTTAAGCAGAGTATTAAGAAATAGAAAAAAAAAACTTTGCTATGTGATATCTGTGCTCCTCTATGACAGTTTGGACTGGACAATTTCCTCAGAGACTTGAAGCAGCAGAAATGTGGTTCTACAGAAAGGATACTGAGAATACCCTGGACCAAACATATGAGCAGCGGTGAAGTTTTGGAGAAAATGGAAACAAAAAAGAAACTTATACTTAACATCATTGAGGTTTCTAGGGCATATAAGGAGAAAAGAGGGCTTGGAAAATCTGATACTCACGAGTTAGATAAATCGCAGGAGGGAGGGAGGGAGGAAAGCAACGCATAACATAATTAGTGAGTATCTGTCTCTATTTACATTATTCGGACTATTGTCCTCATCTTTGTCGTCATATTTATTACAACGTTTCGGCCTTTCAGTATCTGTCTATATTACTGAGATGAGGTATTATGTACACTATTTACATTATTCAGACTATTGTCCTCATCTTTGTTGCCATATTTATTACAACGTTTCGGCCTTTCAGTATCTGTCTATATTTCTGAGATGAGGTATTATGTACACTATTTACATTATTCGGACTATTGTCCTCATCTTTGTCGCCATATTTATTACAACGTTTCGGCCTTTCAGTATCTGTCTATATTTCTGAGATGAGGTATTATGTACACTATTTACATTATTAGGACTATTGTCCTCATCTTTGTCGCCATATTTATTACAACGTTTCGGCCTTTCAGTATCTATCTATATTTCTGAGATGAGGTATTATGTACACTATTTACATTATTCGGACTATTGTCCTCATCTTTGTCGGCATATTTATTACAACATTTCGGCCGTTGTACGTTCCTTCTTCAGGTGGTTGGAATGTCAAACTGAACCCTTTATTTCGCTCTCTGCATGGACACATGGCACAGTGGATAAAGGCGTTGGTTATATCCAGTGACAGTGTGAGGTGAATACCTGGTTAAGGCGGTGGAGAACTTGGAGAGGTGAATTAACAGGAGATAACTGATAATTGACATCCTTTAGACATGGCACATGCTACTGGAAACAGACTACACAAGCGAACGAAATAAAGGGTTCAGTTCGACATACCAACCACCTAAAAAAGGCAGAAGCTTACAACGGCCGAAACGTTGTAATAAATATGGCGACAAAGATGAGGACAATAGTCCGAATAATATAAATATTGTGCAGCTTGATGGTGGAACAGGCTTTAGGGGAAATAACGGAAGGACAAATTTTATAAAGAAAAGTCCATGAGGGAACAGGGCACCTATAGAAGAAAAAGAAAGTAAATATATATAAACTCCTTTCTTTCCGTTTTAAATTGCAACTCCTTTCTCTGGCTTTCCTTTCTTCTTATGTGTGAGTAGCCAGGCGGTCTTAAGAAAAGAATCATTAAGTTTTTATTCATTTATTATTTTTTTAGAGATTGACAGGCGAGACCTTACATTATAAATGTGAGAAAGCTGTAGTTTTAGACTATGCTATATTTATAGTTAAAAGTGCTCAATATCAGGCATAGAGCGTATGTAAAGATGGGATAGAACAGTCAGGTCAACATCAAGTGGTTGAACGCAATACTAGACCATACCCATGGGAGCGGGGCGGAAATAATGTGTACATTTTAAGTATCGGAAAAAGTTAGGAAAATCAATGATAAAATAGATTTTTTTTCAGCGACCACTGCACTTCGAGCGCATGTGTAATCATATCAATGTAGCCAGCACTTTGTCAGCTGAAATCCTAAAGGACAAAACGCGTCAAACGAATACTTTTCCACTTTGTTGTATATATATATATATATATATATATATATATATATATATATATATATATATGTGTGTGTGTGTGTGTGTGTGTGTGTGTTATATGCGCGGTACTTAGTGGAAAGCGTGCAATACCAGTGATAGAACAAATATAAGGATTTGTATAGATATGAGTTTATGATCATGGGTTTCACGTTTTTGCAATCACCGGAGAAACTTGCAAAAGCGCGAAATTCAGGCCCACAAACTAATATCCATACTACTAACTTATTATAAACATATTTTCTGTAGTTCACTGTTATCAGCAAGCAGAAAATATTTTTCTCCTGATGATGGCCATGTTGGCCGAAACTAGTCGAGGAATCCTACTGAAATAATAATAAAAACGAAAGAATATTAATATATAATCCATTGTGTCTGACGATTTTATTCTTTTTTTTTTTTTTTTTGTTCAAGATATATATATATATATATATATATATATGTGTGTGTGTATATATATATATGTATGTGTGTGTGTGTGTGTGTGTGTGTGTGTGTGTGTGTGTGTGTGTGCAGAAAGAGAGATAGAGAGATTTGATACAAGTAAAAGGTTTGTCTCTTAGCTGATTGATGTTACTTTCAGTATTCCGACTCCAGAGTTTCGTAGTCGGATTCTCCGGGAATCACCTCCATCGACTCGTCAGGGTGTATCAGTAATTGACTGCTTATATTTTCCGATTATTTTTTCATATGTATTTTTCATTGACGCAAGTGGTTTTCGCCTTGTGTATGTGAGCTCGTGTGTGTGAGGTCGTGCGTTTGGGACCATTCACCTGTCTGTGCGTATTTGTACCTGTAGAATGTCGTGGTTATGTGTCCTGTTCGTTGTTATTTCCAATTTATACTCGCTCCTTATTGGTTTTTGTAGTAATATGAGTTAAATTTAAGACAACCCGATACCGAAGACTTACTTTCGTTCGACGACTATCAGTAATTGGAGTCAACTTCAAAGTACAAAAGGTACAAACTGAGAAGGAGTGACGGAAGTAAGATTAATTGTTTTTTGGGCGAAGATGACAGGACAAAGAAGATTGGTGTCTATAAAGCTGAACATACCACTAAAAGGCAGAATCCTTGATTTAATGCTAAAATAATCCTTATCATATCAGTAAATGGAGGCGAGGTTATTTTAACTTTTGTGTCCTTCCGAAGGGACACTTATTTAATCTGTATTTCTTTTCGTTATTATTGTTGAAATTTTAATTGTTGATTTGTTTATTGATTATTTTATGTATCTCATACAGCATAAATATTGCTGTAGCGAGCGAAGGCTGAGGAAAGAACGAAAAAGATATTTAACAATATTTTTTCTTTAAGAGAGGAGCGGATGTAGCAATATGGATTAAATATAAGACAATTCGATACGGAAAACTTCCTTTCGTCTGACGGCTATCAGTAATCGGAGTCGACTTCAAAATACAGGAGGCTCAGACTGAGAGGAAGTGGCGGAACTAAGATTAATTGGTTTTTGGACGAAGATGACAAGACAAAGAAGATTGGTGTCTATAAATCTGAGAATCCCGCGAAAAGGCAGAACAGAAAAAAACGACGCGGGCCACGCAGAAACACGGACGACGACCGCTGACTGCGCAACCGCCCCCCCCTCACTTACGACTCAACTTTCCTTCGCTCGCTTATTGTAGTACTAAGAATAAAATCTAGTTTACTGCTAGAAAATAGTTTTGTTCGAAGGTTAATTTTCAAACCACTCGTTTTTGACTGAAAGAAACTGCAACCTATCAACGAACCTGGTATTTGGTGTGAGCTGCAACGCAACATCTTTTACTTTTTCTCTCTATTTTCTATTTTCTTTCAATTGTAGCCATTTTGAATTCCGGTTTTCCAGACATATATTGTTTTTATAGTGGCCATACCTTTGCTTTTAGACTATGCGACCCGAGTTTGAATCTCGTTATGGTGAGTTTGTTATGAAGGTGACTCTCCCATGTTATCGAGAGTCGATAAAAGAGCACATTAACCTGAAAAAAATATACCTCAGGTTACCACCACCCTTTTAAGTGAAACTGGGCAAATGGAATTGTTCGTCGATGGTTGTGAACGTAGGTCTAAATATACTGGCTTTGTTCAAACTGCTGATGATCCCAGATGATGCGTTGTGTTGGAATCAGAGTAACAAGTTGGTGGGTATGGAAAAAAACACAAATATCCCTGGGAGGCGTCTGCAGTGAGGCATCAACGTGCCACACAGGGCACAGGGATACACAGAGAAACGAGAGACTAGCCATTTATATATATATATATATATATATATATATATATATATATATATAGAGAGAGAGAGAGAGAGAGAGAGAGAACAATAAAAAATATTAAAAATTGAAATCTTCAGACACACTGGGTTGTAGATTAATATTCTTTCGTTTTTTTTTTTATTATTTAGATTCCTCGACTAGTTTCGGCCAAAATGGCCATCATCAGGAGAAGAAATAGTTCTGCTTGCTGGTAGCAGTAAACTACAGAAATGAATGTCTTGATGGAGAAAATGAACTTTTGTTTTTTAAAAAAATGTTTTTATTTTTTTAACATGAATCTTTTAACATTCCTTGTGTTGGTCAAACAGTCTCTTTTAAGTTGTTATTTGAGATAAGAGCTGGATGGATCTATGCTTCTCTGAATTCCCCTGGTCAGTTTGACAGTTTTATTGGTCCTGGAGAGGGTATGTGTCTCTGTTAAGTGTGTGCGTGTATATATATATATGCAAATGAAAGAAAGAACAAGAGGAGTAAAATACCACTGTTCGTAGCATTTACGTATAAAAATGTGCACAATACAACGTAGACCTATATATTATTATTATTTGTATTATAAGAGATTATAATAAAACCATGACTGAAATCGTCACACAAAAGCTTTCGTGTTTCAAGAAGTAGAGTAATAGTATTGAAAGAAGAAATATTTTGTGTAGCGATTTCAAATATGTTTTATTATAATATATTATATATATATATATATATATATATATATATATATATATATATATATGTGTGTGTGTGTGTGTTGTGTTTGTGTGTGTGTGTGTGTGTGTGCCATGGCGATTGCATCTAGCATGAAACAGCCTGTGTCGCCTCTAACTGTTGAATTCAAAGTTGACTTTTATATGTACACACGCGCTATCTCTGCTATTGGACACTTTATCCCATAAATATAGCCCATAATAATAGTATATTTATATATCATATATATATATATATATATATATATATATATATATAACCACGACATTCTACAAGTATATTATGTCGGAAAATTTGCCATAACAATACCTAGTTACCTCCCCTTAATCAGTGTCGCAAGCCACGGCTTGACACAACAAATTTTGTCTTCCACAATTAAGAACACTAGAATAATTATCTTATAATTAGCAATACCCTGATGATGACATTCTGTTATGTCGAAAGTACTCGCAAATAAATACAGTATGAAGCAACACAGCATTTTTCTCTAGTCTTTAAACAGCCACACAAAAAAGTTCATTCGTGAGTAAGAAAGAATCCTATCAAGAATAAGTAGACAGAACATGTCTAAATTATTGAACAAAAAACCTGCCTTCATATATATATATATATATATATATATATATATATATATATATATATATATATAAAGCTTCGTCAGAAAAGAGACAAAAAGACTAAAAACTCTGGTACTTTCAATTTTGTTATCAAAACCCTAGGCTGGAAGAGTTGATGGCTCACATCATCTCAGATCTCTTTAGCTTCCTTATCTGTAAGTTTCCATATATTCTTCTAAAGGATAATGGAATGCTTTCTTGTTTGCTTTCAGAGTCTTTCTTTTAGACGCATCCCAAATACATAGGATCGCAGCCTACTTTCCTATGCAAACCATAGTTCGCGGTTGAAGAAACTGATTCACGATTTACCACGTGTATTTATGCGAAAGTGAACGCAACAGGCTATTCCAGAATTTGAACTCGAATAGCCGGTTCCATTTTCAGGAGCGATATCCATTACGGTACCCAGAACATCCGAAAATTAAATAGTATACACATAGACGGGGACAAGTAGACAGTACAAATTAGGACGCGAGGATTATTCATTTTGCCTTAAAGCATCGCCGAATCGACCTAATTGCTTAGAGTCTTACATTTCCAGGAATGTAGTTTACTTGCAAATTCATATTCCCAATTTTCACCCTCTGTGCATTCCGTTAGCCGCTTTATAAAAAGCGCATTTAATCAGATGGACATGCGCATCAGGGCATCTTCTCATCAATCTATGTGTCGAGTAAACACGGAAACAAAACAAAAAGAAACGAGAAAGAGTAATGTGACAACTGACAGTAAGAATAAAATTAAATACGTATCCCGCGCATGCGCAACGCCGCTTGAATTAGGACATTCGAAATGCAGCTATGTTGGTGCCCGGTGATCGGCGCAATGGTAATGACTTAATCTTGCGTTTTTCTATCCGGTCCTTACTTTTCTTTACACACACGACTTCTACTTCTCCGATTCTGTTCTTCATCGATAATGAGAAATTTCTTGTGATATGAATAGCGGAAAATTGTGCCGCTTTGACGGGGCTGTGGGATGGAGGACAGTACCGGAAACAAAAGGGTCAGAACAAAATACTAGAATTGCATTAGCATATGGATGCAACCCACATGCCGTGCAAAACCCATCAAGCATTAAATCCCTGAATATACTCATACAAAATAACACACACACAAACACACATACATACATACATACATACATATATATATATATATATATATATATATATATATATATATATATGAATATACATATGAATGGCATATATATATGTATGTATGTATTTTATATGGTAGTACTTAGTGGAAAGTGATCAATATCTGTGATAGAGCTGACATATGGGTTTCTTTTGTACGAAGTAATATGTATACGCCTGTATGCATATTTGTCTATGTATGTGAGATGTGTCAGCCCAAACAAACACACAAGAAAATTCCCCCTCCTTCACACCTAAATAATCAAACAAAAATAAATATAAATAGTTATATTAAAAAAAAAAATAAAACAGTTTATCTGATGAACGCAAAAGCGTGAAACACAAGGATACAAGCTAATATCCATACAAATGAATATATTTATAATTGAATATATACATGCATGTATGAATATATATATATATATATATATATATATATATATATATATATATATATGTATATATATATATATATATATATATATATATATATATATATATATATATGTAAAATATATATATATATATATATATATATATATATATATATATATATATATATATATATGTAAATATATCTATATATATGTGTGTATTTAATTATTAGGTACTGTTACATTAAAATATGCACATACCCTGTACATTTTGATTCAACGTTAAATTTTTTTAACGTTTCATCAGGTGGAAATGCTGATGCTAAACTTTTTCTAACGTTGAAACAAGATGTAATTTTTTTAGTGTGTATATGCATGTTCTAATGTACACCTCATAATAAATAAATGTTTTTTTTTGCATTATATATATATATATATATATATATATATATATATATATATATATATAGAGAGAGAGAGAGAGAGAGCGATAAAGAGAGAGAAGTAATGTTGAGAAACTTGTCAGATAATTCGGTGGTGTCATTTCAGTCATGCCGACTTCGAAGTTTCGGGAGTGCATTGTTAATGCCATCACTCTTCAGAGTTATTGTCAACGCCCCCGAAGAGTGAAGCCCTGGTTTGAAGACATTAAAGCAATGTGCTCACGAAATTTTGACATCGGCCCGACTGAAATTACACCACTCAGCTAAATGACAATTTTCTTCATATTAATTCTATTAACGCTGGACCCTTGCTTTTTGATATTGAGCACTTTAACACAAAAACCTGCTTACATAAACTACCTCTTCACCAGTAGAGTACGCTAAAAGAAACAACAATTTTGGCACTTAACAGACTTTTTTTTATTTTAGAATTTTTCAATTACATTTCCCAATTAAATATACGGGATTTATGTTTCTATGTAAAGAAAGAAAATTAAACATAACCCCCTTTTCGAACATAACTAATAACTGATACAACAAAAGTTAATACAAATGAACACGCTAACACCCCTTGTCTAAATGTCTGGATTTCTCTGTATCCTTGGAAACAGTGAATTATGAATTTTTTGTGCCTTTAAAACTCAGTAAACTTTTAAAAAAACGTCACTTGAGGATGAAATGGAACTAACGTTTTTAATTTAATTACAAAATTAAATTCTAAGCTTTTAGCTTCCATTTCTCAAAACATGGATATTACTGTGTAGCGAAGAAAACATATTTTAATCAGTTAATTTATAATATTAATGCTCAACCACCTGAAGAAGACTGCAGCGTACAACGGCCGAAACGTTGTAATAAATATGGCGACAAAGATGAGGACAATAGTCCAAATAATGTAAATAATGTACATAATACCTCATCTCAGAAATATAGACAGATACAGTTACAAAAAAATAATCCATGAAGATGAGAGGATTAACATTAAAATAACTAGATCTAATATGTCTAAACTATTTAACCAAACATGCTTGAATGAAGATATACTGGCTAAATATTAAATACACACCGATACACACACACACACACACACACACACACACACACACACACACACACACACACACATATATATATATATATATATATTGATGTAAAATGAGAACAAATGGAATATAATTCCACTGTACGTTACATTTAGTTTAAAAGTGTGCTCAGTACAGTGTAGAGCTCAATATTACTTTTAGGATATTGAGACAAAAGATTTTAAAGATCGCTACACAATTACAATCATGTTTCAACACTACAAATGTGTCTCTTCGAGCAATGTTAAACTGCTAGCGAGTAAGCGACTAAGTTATTTTCAAAAGCAGAATATATCCTCTTTTTTGTGAAAATATATATATCACTTTAATATGTCGGACAGATAAAAGAAATGAAGTTGAGTATCCTGTTTTGCAATTTGAGGATTAGACACAAAACAAATCTTTTCCAGTTCTAACTAGTTTGCCGCCCTCACCAGAATGAATACAGTGTTACAATGCACATTAACCCCTTAAATTTATATATATATATATATATATATATATATATCGGATACAAAAACGCTAACATAAATTATAGAAACAATAGTACTAACCAGAAGAAAAACAGGAGAAGGAAAATCATTTGGTATAACCCTCAGTTCAACCAAATGGTTAGTATTAAGCTAGGACATAAGTTCCAAGCTTTAATTGAAAAACACTTTCCTACTAATAGCAGACTTAGCAAGATCTTTAATAAAAACACCTTAAATTAAGTTACAGTTGCCCTGAAAATCTAGAAAGAAACTTAAAAAACATAATAATAAAATCCTGAAAAAACACGCATGACAAAACAGTATTAATAAATATCCTAAACTAAAATTAGACAAAATAATGAAAGATTATTTGATTGTAGAAACCCTGAAGACTGCCCGTTGGAACATAAATGCCGCACAAAATCTGTGGTATACCAATGCACTATGTCATCCATTGAGAGTCCTAACACTGACAGGATATACATTGGGTCAACGAAGAATGAATTTAAAATTAGATGGAGTCAACACAAAAGCTCCTTCAATAATATTAGAAATAGAAATTAGACATCTCTATCCAAATATTTTTGGCATTTAAAAGAAATGAATAAAACACCAAAAATAAAATGGAAAATAACAAATAGAACAAGAATTTGTAAAACTTGGGATGACACATGCTCTTTATGCCTACATGAAAAACTACACATTATTAGGTTTCTAAATAATGAAAATTAATTAAACCATAGACATGAGTTAACGGTTTTCTGTCGACATCAACAAATTTTCGCATTAAATAATTAGCAATAATTATTTACCCCGTTATTTATTAAAACTTTCAGCGGTCTAATTTTTTTTTTTTTTTTTTTTTGTACTTAGCTTTCACCTTTACGTTTATGATGCTTTATGGGAAATATATTGTAAAGAAATTAACATAAAACTGTTAAGAGTGACATTAAGTTTCATATTTCTTAAGAAAGGTATCTAATTAATTTATAGGTACCTTTCTTATGAAATTTTATCAGAATTGTACATAAAATACTATAATTTTATGTACATTTATTACATTCTACTGTTATTTGTATTTGCATTCATTTTATTATTAATTTTGATATTCCATTTATGGAAAAATGTCGTAACTGAGATTAATATAAAAATAAGATCATATAAATTTCATAAGATGATACTGATACTTGTAGGTACCCTCCTCAGTTGAAATTGAAAAATCAAATTAACTTCTCCACACGTGTTTCGCAAAAGTAAAGGCCTTAACAGCGGAGAACAATGCTTAACTCAAATAACACAACTTAATTATATTCTGGTTGGTCTTCCGTATTTTATAATTACAGCTCGATTATAAGCACAAAATTACATTTCTTAATTACTGGGTATCTTCTGATTAGTCAAAATGATACAATTTACAACGCGCTAAAAAAAGATCTATCTCATAAGGACACTTATGAAAGCCGATGCGTCTTTTAACTGATTTTATAATATTTTAACAACTTAAATGTAAAATTTATTATAATTAATGAAATAACAAATAATTGTATTAAAATTCATTTTCATCGAAAAATTTTTTGCTTTCAGAAAATATTGTCCATATTCATAAAAACAACTAAAAGCAAATAAAAGCATTTGAAATTAAATAATATATTTGTTTTATTGAGTTTTGTATGTTACAATTCAGAACTGATTTTCAGGTACTGCGTATCCAATTAAAAACAAAAAAAACATGATTTGCATTCCTCAAAGCCCTGTGCTTTTAATTATTGTAATCACTAAAACCGATGCGATCGAATTTCTAGCGTTTTCATAAAATTAGTTAGGGGGGTAATAAATATTTAAAAAAAAATATTTCTACCATGACTTTCATAAAAAAAAACATATTTATAATAATTTCGATCATCTGTGAATAGTTTCTGAAAGTTTCATTAACATCCGATAATTATTTCTATTTTTGAACGATTTTCAAATTAATGTGTGTCATACCAAAAACGTGCTAAAAATTGTCTATGTTATTTACTAGTTCCGCTGATACAAATAGAAAAAAGGTTTTTTTAATCAAAATTTTAGAATGTTCTAAAAGGAAGGAAAAATTTTTAAAAATAATTAAAAAAAAACTTTGGTCTTTCCTCTTAATAATAACATAAGCATTTAGACAATAAAATTTAGTTTTCGGCAAGTTTGGCGTCTTTTTCATCAAGCTATGCTCTTTTTTTAGCGATTTCGTGGAGGTACTTACATTAAATTGTCTTGCAGGATTTTCTGGTATCATTCGGCATTCATCTTGCCATCTATTACTGATATTCTGCCAACGCCTTTTGCAGAAAAACAGCCCCAGATCATGATACTGCCACCACCAAACTTTACAGTTGGCAACATGTTCTTTGGGAAGTAGGCTTCACCGTCCTCAACACATGAATTCGATAATTATGACCAAACAACTATTTTAGTTTCATCTGTCCATAGCACTTTTTCCCAAAACGAATATTCTTTATCCTTATGCTCTCTAACGAATTTTAGCCTAGCATCTCTGTGTCGTTTCAAGAGAAGTGGAGTCTTCCTTGGGATGCGTGATTTCAGACTGTTTTTGTGTAGTTCATTACTTATTGTACACTTGGTTACTTTAATCCCTAATGCATGCAGATGTTCCTGCAGCTCTTCTCGGATAACCTGTGGATTTTGTTGGATCTGGTGTCCTAATATCCTTGCTGATCTCAGAGAAATCTTCCTCGAAGCACCTGTTCGTCTTTGGTTTTCGACGCTGTTACGAGTTTTAAACCTTGCAATGAACGAAGCAATTGTAGTAAAAGGAATATTCAGGTTGTTAGAAATCGTTCTGTAACTGTTCCCATCTTTCCAAAGAGACAAAATGTGTTGTTTTTGTGAAATAGTCAATTCTTTACCTTTAGACATTATTAGAACCTTCTCGTAAGACTAGAAATTGCAGAATACTCTTATAATGGCTAATAGTGTTAACTATAATTACTGATAACATTACTGGAACATTCTAGAATATACTTTTTTCATAATTAATTATTTTATTCTAATAATTGATTTGTACGAATACTTTTTTCACCAGTTAAAATTTTTAAAAATGCATTAATTTCTGTTAGAATAAGAATTAATTAAGTTTATTATTATTTTTTAATAGTATGTGTCTTTATACATAAAATGTGCCGAGATTTGTTTCATTTAAGGCTTTTACATTTATAAAAATACAATTTTTCATGTGTACAAATATTTATTCCCCCCACCACTCTATGTTATAGAATGACTAAAAAAAATAGCCAATAGTAATTTTTGGGTATTGAAATTTATTCCATATACACCAATCCTATACCTGTATATATATATATATATATATATATATATATATATATATATATATATATATATATATATATATATATATATATATATATATATATACAGTCAATGACGAAATTATTGGCACAGCCATCAATATTTTTATCTCTTTCTCAGAATCTAATGCCCGTATGATGCCAGTTTTTTTCCGTGTTTCGGTTAAAATAATATTTATGACTCCTCACTGATAAAATATTAAATAAAAGTAAGATTATGTTTATTTATTTTTTAAAAATATAAAATTGGTGAAGTGTAAAAACGCGAAGACGTTACTTCTTTTTTTCTAAATCGATAAAACTATTTTACGTTATTAAAAGAACTTTTTACGATATTAAAAGAAAGATAACTTGTTTTGTTTATGTACACTCTGTTTTATTCAAAAAGAAAATAAAAAAAACAAAAGAAAAAACACATTGAACTTTTAATTCTTAATTTATTAGTGTTTATTTTTAATATTTATTTCAATTCTAACAAGTCAGGTGTTATAAATTAACAGAAATAAAACATGGTTCGTTTTTCTTTTAACAATATAAAAATGCAATGTCTTTTTAAGTTATTTTGTTTTACGTCAATGAAGTTATTATTATCAAAGTATTAGACTAAGAATTAAAAATATCACTTTTAAAGACTGAAATAAATGTTATCATACTTATTTTTGGACTTTAAATAAAGTTTCTGCACTTAAAAAAAGATATTAATATTTAATTTTCTTTTAAATTCCCGTTCGATATGTCCAGAAAAAAATTGGAATATATGTGATATCCTTAAAGCATTGGAATTATTTCAATTTATTTATCTATATATTTTATAATTTATGAAAAGTAACGATAAAGCTCGGCCTGTGATAAGATTAAAAAAAAACAAGTGAGAACATAATCGATTTGTTACGGAGGGTTTTTTTATTGAATGAATTATTTTTTACGGTTTCACAACCCCTTATGGGTTATTTAAAAACGAAAAATTTTGTATTGTAAGCATAATCCTTTTCTTTGTATGATTTAATATCGCATCAATACTTTTTAGAATAACAATAATTTTTCAAACTACAGGTCCCACTATTTATCCCATAGCTGGGGAGAAGATGGGATTATATATTGCTCAAAGATATCAGTGTGTAAGGGAATGAGATTAACTCCGATTCTGTAAATTTCATAAAGATGACTTCTTGATAATATCTCGACATGGGGTGCCATTGGGAATTATCTGATTTTTTTTTCGAATCTCACTATGTTCTTCTTGTCAGGAAGGCGTGTCCGAGAAGTTATTGGCTTGGGGAGACGATCCCAGGTTTTTGAAAACCATACAACGCGTTGACCAAAGTCTTGTGAGCGACATTGGGGAGAGGAAAATATAGGGAGCCGTTCATTGTTTTGACGGCATGAAGCCAAAGTCATGAGTAAACTGATCTTGATCAAACTCTAAAAAAAGGTCAGCACAGCATAGGTGTAGTTTAAACCATATGTTAGATCTCTAAGTGCTGAAGAATCACAAATGTGCCAGAGAAGTCGCTTGCAAAAGGAATTAGCTGGCTACCGCCAAGACTGGAGCATTTCTAATTGATATATATATATATATATATATATATATATATATATATATATATATATATCGATTCTTAGCTAGAGGCAAGCGGACGTTTGGCCACACTGATGAAGTAATAATGAAAGACTTTACGGTAAATCGAATCGATTTTTCTCAGTCATTGTGTGTTTATCTAAAAACAAATACGCTTAAATCCACCTTTATCCTTGCCGTGCGCCAAAAAACGACTTAGGGATAGAATCCCCTAACTGACGCAAATTCAGTTGGTTTTCGATCGTAGCTAGAGGCAACCGGACTTCTAGTCACACTGATGAGCTGTGATAAAGCGAAAGAGTCTGTCTGTGGATGACAATATATATGCTCCTGAAAAATTTAATTCGGTCTCTTGGAGTGTGGCTTTGTAAACAGTTACTGTTACGATTAATATTGCAAAACTCTTCGGTAAATCGAATCGAGTTCTCCAAGTCACTGTGTGTTTATCTAAAAATAAATACGCTTAAATTCACCTTCATCCCTGCCGTGCACTAAAAACGGCTTAGAGGTTGAATCCCGGACTGAGGCCAATTCAGTCAGATTTCGATCCTAGCTAGAGGCAACCGAACGTCTAGCCACACTGATGAGCTGTAATACAGCGAAAGAGTCTGCCTGTGGTTTACAGTTCACACAATATATATATATATATATATATATATATATATATATATATAGGATAGGATTGGTAAAATTGCACCATTTTAATTTTGCGCATGCGCGTTTTTTGTTTTTGATTTTGTCGTCTGCAATGTATAATAGGGTCAGTTGGAGAAAAAAAGAGCACCATAACGCAATTCACTACGTTCGAAATTTGGAAACGTTATGCTGTATTGCTCGGCATTCGCTCCAATACATTCCAGAGAGTATGGAACGTAACAGAGAATATGAAGTAAAATAAGCATCGTTTGATCACTTCCATTCGAGTATTTTGGCGAGTCTGATAACTGTTTTGGCCAAGATGATAAAAGCTTCTTCACCAAAAAAATCTAAGCTCTGTAATATTGATGGAAGAGGTGTCTGGAGTGCGAAGGGGAATATGATGAAAAGTAAACCTCATTTTATCACTTTCATTACAGTATTTTCGTCAGCTTATATCTGTTTTGATCAACAGAACGAAACTTCTGTACCAACAAGATAAAGGCACAGCAGCAGCAGTGGAAGAAGCGTGTGCATTGTAAAGGGTAATATGATGTAAAGTAAACATCATTTGTTCACTTCCATTAGAGTATCTTCGTCAGCCTGAGATGACATTTTTGGGCAACATGATGAAGGATTTTTCACCAATGAGATCCAGACACTGCAACACCGATGGAAGAAGTGTGTGGGTCGTAATGGGGAATATGATGAAAAAAAAAAACCTGATTTGATCATTTACAATTAGAGTATCTTGGTCAGCACGTGAAGACTTTTTGACCATCATGATGAAAGCTTCTTCCTCAACAAGTTCTGCAACACTTGACGGAAGAAGTGTGTGGCTTATCACGAGGGATATGATAAAAAATAATCATCACTTGTTCACTTCCATTAGAATATCTTTGTCAGCCTGTGATGACACTTTGAGCAACAGGATGGAAGCTTTTTTCATCAATGAGATCCAGGCACTGCAACACCGATGAACCAAAAAGGGGAGGATGAAAAGTGTTGAAATAAAAAAAAGCAAAATAAATAAGATTAATAATTAGTCTTGCTTCATGGAAGAAAATGAACCAGCGGTAATCATAGAATTATAGCCATATACTCTAGTCAGTATGGGATTTGCTAGAAATAATAAAAAAATAAAAAGAAACGTAATACAATCAAAAATTAATAATTATTATCAAGGCTACATCAAAGAAGTTTAAACAACAAGAACGATTCGCATCACTATAGTCTCTATTTCTCGTTATGTGGAGGAGTTTTAAATAAAATAATAAGACGTATAATACATTAATCAAAACATAATAATTAAAATGGCTTCATCTAAGAAGGCTATTCAGAAAAATGCATCTCAAATATTACTGTTATCTACTTCGACTTATGTATCTGTCTATATTTCTGACATGAGGTATTATATACACTATTTACATTATTCGGACTATTGTCCTCATATTTGTTGCTATATTTATCACAACGTTTCGGCCGTTGTACGCTCCGGCTTTCTTCAGCTGGTTGGAATGTCGAACTGAACCCTTTATTTCGCTTGCTGTTCTAGTTCAACGTGCCATGTCTAATGGATGGCAGTTATCAGTTATCTCCTCTTGATTTACCTCTCCAAGTTCTCCACTGCCTTAACCAGGTATTGAACTCACTCTTATTTGGGTCCTGTCACTAGATCTAAGCAACACCGTTATCCACTGTGTCATGTGTCCTTAAGGGCACATGGCACAGTGAATAGAGGCACAGTGGATAAAGGTTAGATCCAATGATAATGTTAGTTCACAAGTGGATGGCAGAACAGGGTCTGGGAGAAATAACAAAAAGGCAAAACTTATTGAGATCTACAAGGAACAGGAAGATGTGGAGGGCCATGATTGCCTACGTCCTGAAAGGGCACAGCACATAAAAGAAAAGAATGAAAGCATTTGACAAAGTATGTCACAAAGAACTGTTGGACCTGCTAAGTAACCTTTGACATATTTTGGAAGAATATTAGAATAACCCAGAACTTAAACTAGGATCAGAACACATGCATATGGAGAGAAAATGAATTCAGTAAATATACAAAAATAGAAAGAGGCGTCTTCTCAAAGGATTTATTCAACTTATACAGTTAGATGATTCTGAAAAAATTAGAAGTCCTACCAGGATTCATTACTGTCAGCCACAATCTTAACAACATAAGATATACAGATGACACAGTAATGATAGCAGATATAAAAAGGAAACTACAAGAACTCCTACAGAAGATAGTGAAGGAAAAAAGAAAGGACTAAGCACCAATTGCAAAAAGGAAAGAATGCCTGGTTGTTAGCAAAAGAGGCATCAGGAAGAGGCAGCTGAAATTTCTGGGACACGTAATGAGAAAGGTGAGCTTGGAAAATTTGATACTCTCAGGTAGATAGAGGGAAAGAGGGACAAGGGAAAGCAACGCGTGACATTCTTAACAGGATTAAGTAAGTGGATGGCAGAAAAGGCATAGTGTGTAAAGGTTAGATGCAGTGACAGTGTTAGTACAATTTTCAATTTCGTTTTTGAAATGGCTATTACTTTCAAAATCATCCATCCTTTCTGTCTCACACCGTATATTCTCTGCTTCAACTTAATGATTTGAGCAGCAACAGAAAGCATGATAAATTAGTGTTTTATCCCTGATTATTATTTTATGCTCTTTACGTTGTTAACTGGTCAAGGACGGTGAAGTAAGTGCGATTGATTATACCCAGGAGGTCAATAAATGAGACGGTGTAATAGGAAAAAATTACCGGAATAAAAAATGAAGATGAATTTAGAGCGAATAATTATTATTTAAAAATTAATAATAATTAATATAACGATGCTAAAGAGTAGGAATCATTCAATTCTTTTTTAATCATTTCACCGGTAGCAAGACATTAAGGCAATTAGAACGCAAGGGGTTAAAGAATATGGAAAAAATACTATTAAGGAAGCAGACAATAAAAGAATATGAATTGCATTTAAATTTTTTGACGATCATAATTGATTAGGAACTAAGACACTGGAGGTGTGGTCTTATTTAACATTGATATTATAATTAATATTACGATATTTGGAAGTTTCATTATACATCAACTTTAAATGTTAAGAATAATTTATTAAATGTATTCTTCCCTCTGGGTAGGTGATTTGTATCATGACCTAGATGTCAAGTATTGGTCGACTTCTAACCTATTTTCGTTTTCGTAATCATCATATGGATTTCTCTCTTTTTGTTATAAATATTCCGAAGCAAGGCAATAAAGCCACTAAGAAACAAGGGTTTATTGTGTAAAAGAATGAAAAAAAGACAAACTATTGAGGAGCATGGACAATAAAAAAGAGGAATGAAGAAGACAATAGACACTCTCCCTCGAGAAGACATGGCTCAGTAGATAAAAGCGCTGGTTGAATCCAGTGACTTGACCCAAAGAGTTGTGCGTTCAATACCTGGTTACAGCAGTGGTGAAACAAAAGTGTAGAGTTGAGTGAAAGGGAAATAACTAATACAAAGACACCAGGAAGAGCCATGGCACGTGAAACTAGAACAATTTTCCCTGGTGGACGAAATAAATGGTTCAGATGGAAATACCAATCACCTGTAGAAGTTTGGAGTGTACAATGGCCGAAACGTCGTGAATACGGCAACAAAGACGAGGACAACAGTCCGAACAATGTAAGTAGTGTAAATAATTACAATACATGTCAGAAATATAGACAGATCTTGAAGAAGGTCGGTGTGTACAACGGCCAAAGCGTCGTGAAGATGGCAATAAAGCTGAGGACAACAGTTCGGACATTGTAAATAGTGTAATTAATTACAATACATCATCTCAGAAATATAGACAGGAATTACTTTGTGTTATTAGAATGTAAAGTTTTGTTGTAGCACTTGCACGGATTGTTGAAAGCTAATGAAGCACAACTAAATAATAGTACAAAATGAAATTATATAAATTTGCATTTTATGCAGGACAAATTGGCACATATATTGTTGCTGTTATATGTCTCTCATTTATAACGAACAGATATTTTTTTTGGCTTCAACTGGGATTTCTTTTCACTTTCGAAAATGTCCGCTCATTTCATCCACTTGGAAACTTTGAATGCTTCAACCTCTTGAGCGTGTCGTTCGATTGAACTCTGTCAGCCTACTAACAGAGTTGAATTGTAGTCTTAGAAATAAGGAACTCGAATAGGGAATTCGAAGACGTAAAGCATTTGTCTTCCTTTGCCCCGATCTTGCCCTGTTCTATGACAGGACAGAAAAATATTCACTATGAAAAATGGACGCGATTAAAAAGTGACAAGACTACAGAATGTTCGGTTATTATTCCGCAGTTTCTCATGAGTCACAGGTCACATGACATGCGTTAGCCAATTGGCTAGCGTCATCGAATCGTTGGAAATCTGCCGCCGACAAAGAATGAACGAAAGATGGAATTCACGTCAGTTAACTCGAGGCGTGAATCGTAATTGTCTATTGCTATTGAGGATTCACTAAGGACGGTCTTGGTTAGTACAATGCTATTTTAGGGCAAGTAGATTTTCCATATCTTTGAGAATCTTAATATGGCATACGATGCAAAGGCTCGACATTGACGCATTGAGTAATTTCACCAAAAATTATATTCATAACTTTTAGCAGTTTTTGAGCATTTAGTTTTAAATATAGTCTGGAAAATGGACAGAAATACAGCTGTTTTTTGTTTATAAACTAACTTAAAAATTTCAGTATTTCAAGAATAAATCCAAATAAATTTGATATATTTTGTATTAGATACATTGAATAGAAAATATATTCAAACCAGAATTCTTATTATGAAACACCACAAATAAAATACACAGTTTTTTTTCTGTATTCGATAAGGGAATATTGTGTATAAATTGTAAAAGATTACAGAAAGGACAAATCAATTAAATTTATCTTGTTAATTGGCATAACCAATTAAGTGTCTGTCTATATTTTTGAGATGAGGTTCTATGTACATTATTTACATTATTCGGTTATTGTCCTCATCTTTGTCGCCATGTTTATCACAACGTTTCGGCCGTTGTACGCTCCGGCCTTCTTCATGTGGTTGGAATGTCGAACTGAACCCTTTACTTCGCTCACTGGGGTAGACTGTTCTAGACAGAACCCAAAGAGTGTGAGTTCAATACCCGGTTAAGGCAATGGAGAACATTCAGAGGGAAATTAACAGGAGATAACTGATAACTGACATCCATCAAAACATGGCACGTGGAACTAGAACAGTCTACACCAGTGTGCGAAATAAAGGTTTCAGTTCAACATTCCAACCAGCTGAAGAAGGCCGGAGCGTACAACGGCCGAAACTTTGTAATAAATATGGCAACAAAGATGAGGACAATAGTTCGAATAATGTAAATTATGTACATAACCAATTAAGTATGAATAAATGTTTACACAACTAATGGATATCTGTATAGCCTTTTCCTTTACCCCCAATTCCATCTTACAAGGCAAAAGCATTGTGCTGGAAATTTCTTAATGAAACCTGTATTTTGGTCTACTGTTGCTTTATTATTTGGATCAAGTTGAAGATATACAGTTATTGGTTACGGAATGTATTGGCCCTTTTAATTTCAAACCAATATACTCAAATTATAATTTTATAAGGCTGTACTATAATGTTTTCACTGATCACTGGCACTTCAGCGCTCCAGTTTTTAAGATAAACTCATTGTTATGAATATCAAGAATGCTCTCCCCTTGTTTTGTTACTCTCCTCTTTGGGAGAGCTATTTCTGTTTACTGGGACTATAAAATGACATTATACGCGAACCTTGTATTACCAGCTGAATAAAGCTTTCTTAAAGCCAACACTTGCCTATTTTTGTCATTACACTTGTTTCCTAAAAAAACGGTAACTATTTGGAAAAACATATTTTGCACCTTTTTTTTTTTTATAATGTGAAACCCTCAACTTGCAAATTGAGTGTAATACCACGGTTCTAAAATCGATCGACCCTAATGAATAATCCAGAATAATTCCTTCAACTGCAGCTTTTCGTAGACCGTGATTTTTCTACAATGGGTGACACTTTTCAGTGACGCTACTCTTTCTGCACCCAGCCAACACCGATCACCAAGGAGTGGCAGCTGAAACCGATACAGATGCTGGGTGACGTCCCAAGGCTGTACTTACGTTAAACTTACGACCGTTCAAGGTTAGAGAAGCCATGTTACGATGTTATTTAAAACATAGCTAGGGAGAGTTGGTTTCGCAAGACTAGTAATACAAAAGTAAACACCAGACTCAAACTGAATGTGAATCCTGCTTCCTGATTTTTCCATCCACGCTTATATTGATTACTCTGTTTTTTACGGATTATCTACCCTATGAAGGTTGTATAAAACCAGAAAATATTTTCTAGATTATAAGAATGTTTCCTTTTGCAGATTATTTAAATCCTAAAATATTTACTAGATTATAAGAAGAATTACTTCTGCACGTTATTTAAAGCCAGAAAATATTTTCTAGCTGATAAGAACGTTTTTTGCAGGTTATTTAAAGCCAGAAAATATATTTTCTAGATTACAAGAATTTTTTTTTTCTGAAATATAATTATGAGTTACGGATACAATTCTTACTAATTAACCCATAGCTCGGTGAAAGAAGAGAAAAATTCTTACCTTTCGCAAGTGTCTTTGCGTGTAAGTAAATATAACGAACTCGACTGGAATTCGAACTTAGCTAACCGATTTCAAATTCAGAGCCATTATCCATTACACCCCGCTCATTCAAGCTTGCAGCACATGATTTTCTCAAGCGGTTACCCGTCTAGGTACTGAGTAGGCTCGACATTGGTTCGATTATCGTATCCCGCGCTGATAACAGTTACGCTACCAGCACATGCAATCAGAGGCGGTGTTAATGGTTATACTTGACTAGCTTCTAAATTCGGAACTTATTGCTCGAAAATACAGCAATTGTGAATAATGATTTTCTAGCTTAGTTGTGGCACAATGCCGAAAGTGTAAAGCACCCGGTGAGGATCGAAGTCATTACTCAGTCGTATAAAATCTAGCGAGACAAGCTTGCTAACCATTATACCGTATCGAAGAGCCCAAACTAGCTTCTAGACTGTGGTTCAACTTATTTTTATAAATGTCAATCTATGAAACTATATTTAACAAGATATTAAATTCTAATTTAAAAAAAAAATGATGAAAAGTCAATCGCGTCTTTGCCACAATCTGTCCAGCATAGCGCAAAAGCTGATAAATACTAATTAATGAACTCCAGCTCGATTTTACTGCGTTTGGCGGGAGAATCATTTTAAGTCAAAATAGAACCTCTTCAGAATATCAGCCTCTAATACTGTGTTCAAATTTAGTTCATTTTTTTTTTGTCAAGTAAAACAGATTTCAGTTTATAAAGAAATTCACTGCCTAAGAATGGAAATCAATTTGGCAAGATGTAAGTTTCTTGAAACAAATACCATCCGTTGTCTTTTTTTTTTTTTTTTTAAAAAAAAAGTGAAATATTTTAAAAAATAGACGAAAAGCGGATATATGTAGTTTTATTTTGCTAACAAAAGCGTTCTTGTTATTAAATTTTGTATATTATATTCCTCTTTCGCCAGACTGAAAAGAAGGTATTAGCATTGAACTGAGTTTCTTTTATACTACAAGTTTTATCTGGGAAATTGAACTACTGAGGCATGTAAACAGGAAGAAAGATAATTTTTAAAAGCCGATTCCTTCTTTGACCTCTTAGCTGAATTTACAGAATGGAGAGTATTCACCTCTCTCTCTACATATATATATATATATATATATTGTTTCACTTCTTTTTCTTTCTCTCTCTCTCTCATTCTCTCTCTCTCTCTGCATATATATTTTCACCCCACTCTCGCTATCTCCCACACTTACCCTCTCACTATCTATCTATGCGTTTATATATCCCTCTCTCTCTCTCTCTCTCGTTGTATATACCCTGTCATTTCTCTCTTGTTTTCTTTTCCGTTTCTTCTTTTTCTTCTCTCACTCTCTGTCACACACACAGCCTCTCTCTATATGTTTCTTTCATTTCTCCTTCGCTATCTTCTACACGTTTTAATTCTTTCTTTTCACTCTATCTATGCCTTTCAAACTCTCTCTGTCTTTCTCTCATATCCCTCTCTCTCTATATATATATATATATATATATATATATATATATATATATATATATATATATATATATATATGAGAAACAATATCTTTTTGTTAACATTTTCTATAGTCTACGCATTTTTTACATGTTGCCTGGGGGCAGAATTTGGATATAAATTGACCGGTGTCCTTTCAGTGGTTTCGGTTTCCACCAGCCATTACCAAATAATTATTTGTGTGCTCACAGAGTTCTGTCTGAAATAAAACATTCAATATTATGGACAAAAAAAAAAAATAGTGATTTTTGTAGACTGTTTTTTGAGACTTAACATGAGCAAAAAATTCACGAATTTTTACGAAAAAAAATAAGAGTCCAGAATGACATAAAAATCCACAATTTTTTTTTTTATCATTTTAATTGTTGTTGTACTCAGTTTAATTTCTAATTTATACAAATGTAGGTAGATAAAAAAAAAAGCAAATATTTATAACATAGCAAAGTTCACAATGTATGTTCAGGCACCCAATCAGACTTGTTTGATTGGGGGTAGAACGCGCCGGCTCTGATGTGTTTAATGGGAGATACTTTGGTTGTAATCTGAATGTCAAATTAATTTTAAATTTTTAATTAAATTCCCTCCATACATGGCAATAAAGCCACTAAGACACAAGGGGGTTACTGAGTGTGAAAAAATTAGAAAACAGAGACATTATTAAGGAGGGAGAAGATAAGAAATGTAATCAAGAATATTTTTTTTCTTGAGTTCAGATAAAAATTTAAATCAGTTAAAAATTTACGAATACTTTAGGAAGAACCGGACATCCAATCCTAAACAAGAAACCAGAGATAAACTTATACAAAAGATCTTCAATCAGTGAAATTTAAAAAAAAAAAACATGAAAAAAATCTATTTTATTTTATTTTCAGTATGACCAGAGAGCATAAGTCTGGCGTCTTTTCAAATATTTCAAATTTCAATCAATGGCGCATTTTCAAATATTTCACATTTCACTCAATGGCGTCTTTTCAAATATTTCACATTTCACTCAATGGCGCCTTTTCAAATATTTCACATTTCACTCTATGGCGCCTTTTAAAATATTTCACATTTGACTCAATGGCGCCTTTTCAAATATTTCACATTTGACTCAATGGCGCCTTTTCAAATATTTCACATTTCACGCAATGATGCCGTATCAAATATTTCGCATTTCACGCAATGGCGCCTTTTCAAACATTTCGCATTTCACGCAATGGCGCCTTTTCAAATATTTCACATTTCACGCAATGGCTCCTTTTCAAATATCCCGCATTTCACGCAATGGCGCCTTTTCAAATATTTCACATTCTACTCAATGTCGCCTTTTCAAATATTTCACATTTCACTCAATGGCGCCTTTTCAAATATTTCACATTTCACTCAATGGCGCATTTTCAAATATTTCACATTTCACTCAATGGCGCCTTTTCAAATATTTCACATTTCACTCAATGGCGCCTTTTCAAATATTTCACATTTCACTCAATGGCGCCTTTTCAAATATTTCACATTTCACTCAATGGCGCCTTTTCAAATATTTCACATTTCACTCAATGGCGCATTTTCAAATATTTCGCATTTCACTCAATGGCGCCTTTTCAAACATTTCACATTTCACGCAATGGCTCCTTTTCAAATATTTCGCATTTCACGCAATGGCGCCTTTTCAAATATTTCACATTTTACTCAATGTCGCCTTTTGAAATATTTCACATTTCACTCAATGGCGCATTTTCAAATATTTCACATTTCGCTCAATGGCGCCTTTTCAAATATTCACATTCACTCAATGGCGCATTTTCAAATATTTCACATTTCACTCAATGGCGCCTTTTCAAATATTTCACAATTCACTCAATGTGTTACTGTTATCTTTGCATATATATACAAACAGTTTTTGCATATATACAAACAGTCATATATATACAAACATTTATTGCATATATACAATCAGTTTTTACCATATGGTCATATGTTTGTAATATATACACATATTATGACTAAACCCAGAAACTTTTTAGTGACCTGACAAAGGTATTCAGAAAGGTACTTGATTAACTACATATTATGAGAGTGTAATCGAACTAAATATTTATGGATGATAATTTCCTGATACCAGTGAGCATCTAACATAATTTTTATTTTGTCCAGCTTAGGAAGGATGCTGAGTGTCATCCCTTTATTTGATTTTTAATATTCAGTCTTTTATTCTCTAATCACAGCAGCAAGTAATTCTGCGAACAGAGTTCAAATTCCAATTCTGTATATTTCATTTTAGAATTAATACCATTGAGAACGGCATGAATCAGTCTATTTTCCACCCAGCTATGGGTTAAATACCAGGGATGACCGGGTGCTTCTTAGCCTCGGATGATAGCCACTCTTAAAATATTTCTCTGAATACAAAACGGCTTACGAACATATCACATTGAAACACCGGTTGTCGTATAACCACGTAAGTTAAGCAACATTGAGGTTAGTGAGTACCTAGATGGCTATCTACTTAGAAATAGCAAGTACTGTAAGCTTGAATGTGCAGGTGGTTTAATCGGATAGTTGAGTTCGAATTTCAGTCGGGTTTATTATATTCGCTTACGCGAAAGGTATGAATTTGGCTCGTTTGTCTTCATAAATGGGTTGCTTGGTAGAATTTGTATCTGAAAATTATTATAAAGTCGAAATATTCACTCTCAAAAAAAAAAAAGAAAATAAAAAAAAGAATTATTCTTAAAATAAAAAAAAAATGTTTCGGATTTAAATAACTGCAGAAGATTGGGAAGCCGTAAAACAATGAATTTGAATACGAAACTGTGGATAAAGAAAAGTGAAACATTTCCACTATATTTCCCAATAAGTCAGAGCTATTCACAGAAAATAAAGTTTTTGGAAAGTCATTACCAACTACTTCCTGAAGAGACACAGTATAAAAAATACCATTCCTTATCTTAAGGAAATATATAAGCATATGAATTTCAGTTTCAGTAGATGAAAGAGTTAACCAACCAACTGACGCATGCGCGCAGCAAACAGCGTCCATGGCTATGACTATAAAAATATCTCCGCGTTCTTATTGATTCCAGTGACGGTGACTTCGTCGTGTGTCTCTGCGTGAAGACGCCTTAATAAAACCGAACATTCGATGAAACGACAGTTATGTCCAGCCAAATTTAATATAGACTGTTGGCGTCATCCTTATTGACCCTGAACTCAAACTGCCCTGTGCTGGATATGTGTAAATTGATACGGCCGTACAATTAATGGTTGTATTGTCGTATTTTTATTTATTTGGAAATTATGCTTAAAGCGAAGTGATTTTGCAACGCGTTAATATATCAAGAAGGACTGTTTGCAGAACAGCTAAGAAAATTAATGAAGTTAAGAATATGCCAGTGTAATTTTTTTTTCTTTCTGTAGTGTTTATTATCAATATATTATGTTCTGGGGGATAGCTTATTGTTAAGGAATTAAAACACTTCCGACATGTCCAATCCGCGGACTTAATTTGGAAAATAAAACCGAAACAAAATACCAGCTGTAAAAGAAACGATTTATCAATACAAAAATTTTGCCTAACAGCCAAGCGCTTTGACGATTTCTTTTTAAACAGGAGTGTAAGTCTTCATAAACAGATGGAAAAGCAATAGGGATGTCGTTCTACAGGACTAAGAATACCATGGACTGAACATGTGAGAAATGACAAATATTTTGAGAAAATGGTAACATAAAGAGCACTTATAATTAACATCAGAAATAGATATTGGAAACTTTTTCGAAAGAGGAGTTGGAATATTTGATATTTGCAGGACATATTGATGGCAAGAGGGACAGAGGAAAAGGGTACCACCTATTAAGGAGCTTGTGTAAATGGATGGCGAAACAGGGATTAGGAGAGATAGGAAAAAAGATTTAAAAAAATTTGCTATTATGCGTTTTTATTTGCGGATTACTTAATGTAAATTTAACTCTTTTAAAATTAGTTTAGGTCATACCAATATCAGATACCATATATTATATGGATTCAAAAAAGGGCTCTTTAGCAATGGATGCAGCAATAATTATTCGTTCTATGGGAATGAAGTTTGAATTCTCCCACCATGCCATATAATTTGGATCTTCTTGCCTACTTCTATTTTTACTGTTTTCTTAGATCGAGTAACAACTTATAATTGTTAGCCTTGTGCCAGACATAGCATAGTGAATGCTTATACGAGTTACGTATAGTAAATGAGTTCGTTCACAAGGCCATTACTACTGTATAGTAAGTTCGCTTAACGTTTTCAGACCTTGTGCCACACTACGTTAAAATTATTAAATATTTAATTAAGTATTGAAAACTTTGGTACTCAGAGGACAGACTGACAGCAAGATGGAAAAGGGATAACAACACATGACTTCATTGGGGCCCTTGTGGAAACGGATATTAGAACAAGTTTTAGGAGGGATAGCAAAAAGGCCACTAAGAGCTAAGAAATTGTGGAGAGCCTTGACTCAGCTGAACGAGATTTCATACAATTATATAAATCTATATTTCTGAGATGTGGTATTATGATTACTTACATTATTCGGACTGTTATCCTCATATTCATTGCCATATCCACAACGTTTCGGCCGTTGTACGCTCCGACCTTCTTCAGGTGATTTTTCTCACGGACACATGGCCCAGTGAATAAAGACATTGGTTAGATCCAGTGACTAGACAATGAATTGTGAGTTCAATACCAGGCCACAGCAGTGGTGTACCAAACTTCGAGAGTTGAGTTAAGTTTAAAATATAAAGGAGACGCTCCTTTGTACGCCTTCTTCTGAAGGTTGGTAACATTTTTTTTTTTTGCTAAGAATTGGTTTTAGTTTTCCATGTCAACATATTGTTAAATTTCTCAGGGACGTTCCCTTTATATTTAAATTTAATGTAAGTAAAAAAATATTTCCTTTTTAAATTTGCCTTGAAAAAGTCGGATTGACAAAACACGTTGGCAATGACTAAGGGATATATTTTCAATTTGTCTTCTTTTTATCCAAATTGTCTTATATTCAGAATTCTTCTGAGAAATATAACACACTAGCAGTAGAGCCCGACGTTGCCCGGGGATGTAACAGTAAGAGATAGATCAAATATAGACCATCATAAAGACTGCAAAATGAAATTGACAAAGATTTTTGTTTAAGGTTGACGGACACGCATGTCTTAATTATTTTTTTTTATTTTTCTTACCAATTGGTCAAACCCAAACTCAAACAAAAACATTGTTTTCAATCGTTATGAGTCTACCGATTGAATAGAATTTTATTATAAACAATTGTCTTGTAAATGGAATTTTTAAAGCATTCTGAATGTAAAAATAAAGAATAAAGTGTGCAAGACAATAAGAAAACACTACCAAAAAAAAAAAATGAAGTTTTGTTGAAATCGGTTGAAAAATGTAGGAAATCCGATCCCATATATAAACGAGCACACACACACACACACACACACACACACACACACACACACACACAAACAACCTGGGTTTTATAAGTATAATACGATATGAGTTGTCCCCCTTTCATTCCGGCGACAGAGATGCCTTTTAATCGTGTTTTCAAATTGATTTAGTGGAAAAACAATTGTGTTTTTCCAATTTTTGGCGCTGTCAGAACCACCGCAAGGTAATTTTACGTAGTCCTGTGAAGTGTAGTTGAAATCGGTTGAAAAATGTAGGAAATCCGATCCAATATATAAACGAGCAGACACACACACACACAACCTGGGTTTTATAATAAGTATTATGTCTTACCCATATATCCTATTCCATTAGTCAGAAGAAAATTCTACACGGACAGTTTCTTCCCAAGTGCTAGTAATTTGTGGAACATACTACCAAGAGGATGCTTCTCTAACCACTACAATATTAACATCAGCAAGTCTAGCCTGACCTTTCACGACAACAAGGCGGGAATGCCACAACTGCGCAGGGGTTTAAATGGTGCGTATTGAAAGAGAAGACTGAGGAAAGGGAAGACTGAATAAAGGACAGAAGATGAACGACATCAAGAAAATAAAATATGGCGATAGTCTTTCCATTTAAATTTTTGAAGATGTAGTTATCGGAAGAAGCAAGGAAGTTATCAAGGAAACGAGGTGGATGTGCGAGAAAAGAAACTGTTTGAGTAAAAGCGACCGTTGCATTTAGATATTTTAATCGTAAAAGAGTGGCACCTAGATCCCAATCTAGCACTTTCCTTTATCATTTCACTCCAAGCTAGGCAATAAAAACACAAAGGTGTTACTGAGAGAGTGAATAGGTATAACAAAACATAGGAAAGTACAGGAATTTAGAAGACAGAAACTAACGATTGATATTAAATTTAAATTTTTGAAAATCAAAGTTGGCTGAAAAGAAAAAAATCCCAAACAGTTCCACAAGTAAGAGAAGAAAATGCTATCATAGAAGTTACGGTTGCGTCTAGCCATTTAACTTGTAGAATGTTGAGTCCTTGCGCTCAAAGTCATACAATCTAGGTACCATACAATCATGTCGGAGCAAAAGTTTTAAGAAAAGCTCGTCAGAAACTATGTATAGAAAAGACAAAGAGAAGCCACGTTGCGTCGGTGAGAAAGTGACTGTTGTCGAGATACTTCGTTAGGATCAATAACATTAATATCCTTCTCTGGATTTTTGTCAAGAATTTCAAAATCTAGTCAAGATACGGCAACATTATTCAATACTCGGACGAATAGTAGATGTTTAAATGTGCAAGATGAATTCTGACTTGAAGAATTTTGTGGCACGACAAACAACCAAATTTTCTTACAGTAGATACAGCTATTGATTAGATTTAGTAGACCAACTTCAAGTCAGTGGAAAATGTGAGGCCAAGAATACTGGGTGTTGCTCTCCAGGAGTCTAGCTTCAGTCATATTGATGGCAGGCAGAAAAACTTTTTTATGGTGGTTAAATGAAAGCATTTTTTGTCTTGTTGACGTTAAAATTTACAAGACACCAGTTAACCCTCTGTCTGAACGTCCTTTCCAAGAACAGGTTTATTTTGTAAGATCTGACAGATTTGCCATTGAGACAGGAGTAAATGGTAGTTTCATCTGCATAAATGCCTAGTTGGGAACTGATGACATCGGGGAGATCATTGAGGAAGATCAGATATAGGGTAAGAGCCAGGATTGAGCCTTGGGGTTCACCCGCTGGCATGAGAAAGGATCTGAAAGCGAACTCGTTGAAAACGAACTTCAATTCACGATTTCATAGGTACAATTGAATTAGCTCAAACGTCCGTGTTGTGACACCATAGCCCTGGAACTTGTGTAGAAGACCAGCGTGCCAAACCCCGTCGAACGTCTCTAAGATATCTAGAGCCATAGCTCCAGCTCTGTTATCTTGCATGAATATCCACATAAACTGCACTTTCCTTTATCATTTCACTCCAAGCTAGGCAATAAAAACACAAAGGTGTTACTGAGAGAGTGAAAAGGTATAACAAAAACATAGGAAAGAACAGGAATTTAGAAGACAGAAGCTAACGATTGATATTAAATTTAAATTTTTGAAAATCAAAGTTGGCAGGAAAGAAAAAATCCAAAACAGTTCCACAAATTGAGAGAAGAAAATGCTATCATAGAAGTTACGGTTGCATCTTGCCATTTAACTTGTAGAATGGTGGATCCTTGCGCTCAAAGTCATACAATCTAGGTACCATACAAGCAAGTTCATCAGAACAATTACCATGAAAATATTTATAGAAAAGATAAAGGAAAGGTGTGTTACCGCGTTAGAAAAGAAAGTGAAGCTGAGATGCTAGGCCAGGACCAATAAAATGTCGGGTTCTTTGATGGATTTTATCAAGAATAACTAAATACTTAGCAGAAGCGCTGAACCAGATGTAGCAGTAATAGTCAGTGCATGAATAAACGATAGACTTATACACGTGTAAGATTCATTCTGGCGACAATTTTCTTTCGAGCACGACACAGTGAACCAAATATCCTACCAGCAACCTTCGCAATTGATTCAATATAATCTGTCCACTTTATGCCAGCCATGTAAGCTCTATATGCTGCAGTGAGTCACTCTCCCGGGGGTTAGCACCAACCATGCTGATGAAAGGTAAAAAGGTTTCTCTCAGATGATTAAAAGAGAACAGTTTCGTTTTGTAGGTGTTAATTAGCAAGCTATTCCTTGCCTCCGTTAACAATAGACTTTAGTTCATTTTTGGATCAGCTGCCGACTTGAACTTATCGAATAGATCTGACTTACTTACATGGAATAATAAAGGAAAAAGAGAATGATAAAATGATGAAAGAGAAATTTGAAAGAAAAATGAAAGACAACTTGAAGGAAAAGTGAAAAAACAAAGTTCAAAAATTGAATGATAGGAAACATGACCGAGATGAAATAAAAATAGATAGAATGAATGACGAAAAAAGTTTTATTTTTACAAATAAAGGTTATTCAAATATAAAAAATCATTGCATACATTACTAATAAATAATTATTATAATAAATTAGTCTTCTGTTATCTTGGTGCATAAGTAGCTAACTTTCATGTATAAGTACACCCTAGTACATTAGTATATGTCAACTGAAAATGTTTGTTCAACAAGTTGCAAGTCGTCACTCTCATGGGGGTTAGCATCAGCCATACTGATGGAACATAAAAATGGTTCTCTCAGGTGATCAGAAGAGAGTAGTTTCGTTTTGTCAGTCATTACTTAGCAAGCTATTCCTTGCAACTGTTAAAAATAGACTTAGTCACCGACGTATATGTTTCTAAAGAATTAATGGATTAATTTTCAATACTACATTTTTTTTTGTTGTTCCAAACCTTATTTTACTGGATATCTGTGTTTGAAATGGTATCTCCGTTTTTATTTATTTATTTTCTAAAGAGTCCGCATCCAACAAAAACTAATAAAGAGAATGTGCTTTCCGGCGGTGTTCCAGTTTGATTGTATCCAATCTTCAAAAGGGCAACTGGGACCTTTCTGTTCTATGTCACACTCCGTGGCCCAGCAGCCGGATCAAACAATTATTTCTCCTAGTGTCCTTGCCTTAGTGCGCATTTTTGATAGAGTTATCTCGAGTGGGCAGGCTGATAGACGCAATCCACAATCCAATTAATAAATAAAAGTTCACAGCCGATCGTAAGTAGTTTTAGATCAACTGTCACTTTGACCTCACCGAGCCGATCAGACTTAAAATTTACTTAGGAGTTTGTGTCATCAATATAGATAGCGAATTGGGCATTGATGACATCGTTGCTGAAAATTCGGGACAACTTATGTCCAATGATAGAGCCCTGTGAGACACCTGCATTAATGCAAAAGGTCTAGAAGAGTGGGCGTTCAAGGGGACTTTCATTTCGCGATTTGATAAGAAAGATTGAATCAGTCCATAACCTTTCAACCTCTGAAGAAGACCAGCTTCTTACCGCCTGCTATTAAAACAATCTCATTCCGTAACCATCTACCTTGAGTTACTCTTTGGCCTTTTATTTTGTGAATATTAGTAATAACAAAATCTAACTCAGATTATCTTGCCGACCTTTGTCACTAAGTGGTTTGTAGTAGTAGTAATAGTTGTTGTAGAATTAGCATTAGTTGGTGTAGTAGGTATATTTATAATGATAATGTTGATAGTGATTATATAAACAGCACTTAAAGACAAATATCTATCCCACTTTTTCATATATAGGAATTAATCGATCATTTGATTTAAAAAAAAAAGATGGTCATTGTTAAAACGTCTTGCACAAAGTAGAGATTTTCCAAGCGTAGCTTAGATGTGGAATAAGGCCGAAATTATGGGGCAGGCAGTGAGGATCGAATTTACTACTAAGTCGTAATTGATCTAGCAAGGCAAGCTTGCTGACCATTACACCACGCCGAGGTGCCCCGTCATGCACAAAGTAAAACAGTCAGAGCGCAGTGTGTTGATTCTTGTGTCTATAAACCGTCGATACCAAGGATGGGCAAACTTTTCAGTTCAAGGGCAACATTCAGAAATTCACAATTTTATTGGGCTTCATAGTACATTAACCCAAATTATTTAATATTAAAAAAATAGACAAAAAAAGCCTTTTAAAGAAAAAATGCAATTAATTGTTATTAATTAATATTTTGTAGTACTGTAGGAGATTCAAATGAAACGCATTTATTTGAAAGACAAAGTAACTGAGTTAAAAATACTTTAAAGAAAAAAATAAATTTTTAAGTTGAAGATTTGCATGAAACACATTTGAAAGACAAAATAACCTTGTTTTAAGAAAAAAATATTTTTATTAATTAATATTATAAAGTAGAAAATATATTTATTTGAAAAAACAAATTAACTCTGTGCAAAGAAATAAAACCAATTCTTACTAATATTTTAAAGTAGAAACTTCAAATATAGCACATAAAGTAACTAAATTTAAAGAAAAAAATTAATTTAGATTTTAAAGTAGAAACTTCACATGAAACACATTTATTTGAAAACAAAGTAACTTAGTAAGAGAAGGATCTCAATGACTCACAGAGAAATAATGTATCTGACTGCAATCATTTATCAGTTTGTTAAAATTAGGCGTCAGAATGCTTGTAGCAATTATTTGGCGTTGCTTGATAACTTTCTCTTTTCAAATTTACTAACATTTGGCGGGCTGCATGAATTCTTTGGGCGGGCCGCATGTTCACCCACCCACTCCCCGGACCGTAGTTTGTCCACCCCTGGTGTATACTGTAAACACTCTATATCCAATAATGAATATTATTTCCGCTATAAATTCAGCATATTTTAAACAACTAAATATATACTTTCACTCTCTCTCTCTCTCAACACACACACACACACGCACACATTTTAGACCGTTTGTATTTTGAAGTGAACGTTACGTACATTTAAAAAAAAATTGCTTTAGTAGCTCACTTAGGAAGAGAAATATGATTATCATATATTGAATAATAATAATAATAATAATAATAATAATAATAATAATAATAATAATATTTTCAGGCAAATCATCATACATGAGGTTCTGTGACAAATACCAAGAAATTACTATACTTGCCCCAAATGAATATAAAAATCGTCACGATAGAGTGGGGTGGACAATGCAAACACTTTGGAAAATGTGTAAGCAAACACTGGTATGAACATCGGCCAGCGCCGGTTACAGAAATTTTATGGGATTATAAAAGGGTTTTGATAGATTGATTGAATAAATAGCAACCAAGGAATTTGAAAACTATCAAAATACAAAGATGAAATAGAAAAAATGGAAATGAAAACAAGAATAAAAATAACTTGGAATTTCTGATTGAAAGAAGAAACCCCAGCTTAAGAGACATACAGAAAATTGTCTTAATACAGCACACACACTAAGGAGAACTTTTGTCTATGTATTAATAATGTGGCTATAACATAACACACCACGACCTGCCTTAGGTCTTTCCGCAGACTTGTAGGTAGTGTGTCCATAGCAGAAATCGAATAATAATAATAATAATAATAATTACAAGAAAAAGACATGAATAATTACAGTTGTGGAACAGCAGTTTGATTGAAAAGGGTTTTGATAGATTCATTGAACAGAGCTCTGATAACTCATGACTTAAAGAAATACAAAAAATATTCTCTTTATATTTCTGAGATAAGGTATTATTTACACAAATTACATTATTCGGACTATTGTCCTCATCTTTGTCGTCATATTTATTACAACGTTTCGGCCGTTGTACGCTCCGGCCTTCTGCAGGTAGTTGGAATGTCGAACTGAACCTTTTATTTCTCGAGGACACATGACACAGTGGATAAAGGCTTTAATTAGATCCAGTGACAGGACCCAAAGAGGTGTGAGTTCGATACCCAGTTAAGGCAGCGGAGAACTTGGAGAGGTGAATTAACAGGCGATAACTGACAACTGACATCCATTAAATATGGCACGTGGGACTAGAACAGTCTACCCCAGTGAGCGAAATAAAGGGTTCAGTTCGACATTCCAATCACCTGAAGAAGGCCGGAGCGTACAACGGCGGAAACTTTGTAATAAATATGGCGACAAAGATGAGGACAATAGTCCGAATAATGTAAATAGTGTAAAAAATATTCTCTCACAATTATGGCTCACGCCTTATGAATGGCTTTATCAAAGTAGAATGTATGCGATCTTAGATTGTTTTACTTAAAAAAGTAACTGTTAAAATAGCATACCATTTCTAACCTGGAAAGAAATAGGAACTGATAATAATAATAATAATAATAATAATAATAATAATAATAATAATAAAGTTATCATAGTATAAAGACCTGAAAATCGTAATAAAATGTGGAATTTGAAAACAAGAATAGTAACAGTCATAGCAGATGCGCTTGGAATGATAAAAAAGGAACACAACAACACATTGAAAGTAGACTGTTCTAGTTCCACGTGCCATAACGTTTCTGAATATATCAGTTTCAGTTATCCCCTCTTTATTCACTCAACTCTCTAAACGTTGTTCACCTCTGCTGTGGTCAGGTATTGTACTCACAACACTTTGAGTAAGTCACTCGATTACTTCAACCAACACTTTTATCCACTATGGATGAACTGAGAGCTTCGCTTCGAAATTTCAACGAGTAAAAACTGAAGAAAGCCGAAGCGAACAACGACCGAAACGTTGTAAATATGAGAATAAAAATGAGGACTAAAGTTCGAACAATGTAAATAGGGTAAATACTTTAATATTAAATATAAGAAAAGATAAATTGTTTGGGCAAATTATCAGAAAAAAGCGAAATATATCTTACATTACGAAACCGGCTGCCCTAGAAACGCGCACGTGAAAGTCCACTAAGAAATTATACAGACTCAGGGGTTAATTAATGTACATAAATATACGATATATCATTGTCGCTGCAAGGGAACCTTCGATTGTGAAAATCATGTTCACCCAGGTGTACAATACGCAAGGCACCAGATGGCCATGGAATAAATAAGGGAGATGGACTTTTTAATCTGGGAGCGGTAATGTCTTAAAATAGTTTATTATTCTCTGTGTAATTCAGTTTGAAAAAGTCAGACTTCCTGTAAAATGAATTACTGAGCAGCCACTGCTTGGATTCTTCATATCGTCTTACCTTCAAGACGTTGGCGATCATTGCCCGCCACAATGTCCAGTTCTTTGATCTAATAACTTTTGACCTTTTGCCCAAAATTTGTTCCGCCATCCGTTCACTCAAGCTCTGCCACCATTACCTTCAATCTTTAGGGTATCAAACTTTGCAATACCTCTTTCTTCATTATGTTGTCAGGAAATTTCAATTATCTCTTCCCCGTGTTAAGTATACGTGTCTTTGTTTGTTGCCAATGTCTACAGAACTTCGTTGTTGTTTATCAGTCATAGTTTAGCGTTGTTGAAAGGATACAATTATCTATCAAAAGTGAAACAAGAAAGGTTTGGGATTCCATGGTGCGATGGATAAATTGTCGTCTAATTGACGCAGAAGTCAAAATAACACTGACATCTCATTTGAGCAAATATACAGGGTGCGACGGATAAATTGTCGTCTACGTGACGCCAAAATCAAAATAACACTGACCTCATTTTAACAGATATACAAGGTGCGATGGATAAATTGTCATCTAAATTACGCAAAAATGAAAATAATACTGGCATCTTATTTTAACAGATATATTTACCAAAATTACACAAAAATATCTTGAAATACTAAGGAGTAAATTTATTCTTTACTCTTCTAGGTGGTCTCCTTGATTAAGGCAATGAATGTTCCCATAATCCTTGCCTCCAGTTCATTTTTAATGTTGCAAGGTGTTTTGTTGGCCTCTCGATCAACGGCGCCCCATACATAATAATCAAGGGAGTTGCAGCCTTGGGGGTTAGCTGGCCAGATGTAATGGGTGATGTGGTCGCAGAAATTGTCTGACAGCCAAGGCTGGGTTTTCCTGCATTGTGCAGATATCCTGTTGCCATATGTAGGATCTTGCAGCAGCCACCCGCTTGACAAGGGCATCACTATCACCCCAAGGCATTTGATGGAGGACTACCTGTTGCGATGTGGGAAATAAAATGTAGGCATAATTTCGCCATCACTAGTGGTTATTGCAAACACATTCGTAATCACCATTAAACAAATCCACCCCTTTACGAATCCTCTGCACCGTCCGCAGATTGACACCGAAACACTCAGAAATGTTCGTATTGGAGCTTCTGGCGCGAATGCCAAGAAGTACAGCATACCGTTTCCAAATTTCTGGCGAAGTGAATTACGTGATGATGCTCTTTTTTCTCACAGACGGTGCCTAACTGACACTACTATAGTGTTCAGTCGACAATATCAAAAACAAACCACGCGTATGCACGAAATTAAAAATGAAATGGCGACAATTTACCCATCGCACCCTGTATACAAATCAGTCGCAGAGCCGGCATTTTTAATACCCCCGCTTTTCAATGCTTTCAAAATGTTGGCATGGCTTGTTTAGATTTTAGTTTTATAAAGAAATGAACAGTAACATGAAAGAAGACACCCAGATATTAAACATTATTCATCGTTCATGTGCCTTTAGCACGTTGTTGATCATAGCTCTCCACAATTTCCTGTCCTTTGTAGCTCTTAATAAATCTTACCTTTTTGATATCTCTCCTAACCCCGGTTCTGACATCTGTTTAGACGAACTCACTAGGTAGGTTATGAGTTGTTTTCCTCTGTCTATCTTGCTTTCAAACAGTCCTATGAATATCATATTTTCCAAGCCTTTTTAGCTCATTATGCACTATAGAAAATTCAAAAGTCATTTCCTATTTACTCGCATATTCGGTCCATGCTATACTCATCATCCTTATGTAGAACCACTCTCTGATATTGCATAGTAGTTCAGTATTTGTTTCTTTGTTTCTTACCATATTTTCTCTTTCTTAATTCTTTACTTAACTTTAGGAATAGCAGAATTGAAGGGAGGAATATTACCAAAAATAGATTTTTAGAAAAAATATTGCCAACAATGAAAATTTTGTTAGTATTAAATGATCTATTGAGGGTGATATACCGTAAACCAAACCAAACCAAATTTAGACTAGTAACCGCTTAGGAACTCCAGGTGCTGAATGGGTTGTGGGTGTAATGGATAATAGTTCGTAATTGTTAATCGGAGAGCCGAGTTCCAATCCTATTTCCTTTTGTTATATTCATTTATGCACAAATAACCCTGGGAAAAGTATAAATCCACTTCTCTCCCTAGCTAGGGGTTAAATAGTAAGACTTGCATAACTAGATAATTATTATTAAAAAAAAAATTCTCACAATCTAAAATTGTTTTCTGGCTTTAAATATCCTGCAAAGGGTTGATAAGCCGTAAAAATAAATCAATCAATTAAATGCGATCCATGAAGATAAACTTGATTCAAACATTAACTAATAATATATTCAAATACGGAATTCTAATTTATTTTTTGTCAATGAGAGAGAGATCGGGGAAAAAAATCATAAAACGGCGTGACACGTCACGTGACAATTGGTGATTTTGATGTTCCTATTTATGCTTGGACATGAACAATATATTAGCAAATATAAACTTGAAAAAAAAAAGACAAATAAATAAAGATCTAAAAAGAAGTAAAAAGATAAAAAAAAAGTACCATAGGAGGAGGAATCTATTATAAAGCCTTATTTATGCGTTCAGGGAACTTTTTGCATCATTTCTCCATAATTGTACAGTGGGCTTCCGTTTGTCGTTCTCAGACAACAATGGATTTGCGTGCATACATATCAATTATTACTAGTATTATCATCTTTAATTTTCTTTTCCTTTCATGAATTTTTGCACACGCTTTTCGGTATATATGCTACTGTATGCCAAAAGACGCGCATGAGATTAACTATTAAAATTGATCCTCCCGACTGACACGCAAGAACTCGAATGCATATATATGTGGGACTAGACAGCGAATTTGAAAGACTTGCGAGTCTAACATTGATTCCTAAGAAAAAAATAAAAAATAAACAAGAAAAAGGTTATTTCAGAAATTTAAACCAAAAAAAAAAGAAAAAACAATACCAATAAAAACTAGCCGTGTCCGAATCTTTATTCGACTCTAAGATTTTGAGCATGTCTCAGTGGAAACTAAATCATCTTCTGTTAAATGCTCGTAATTGATTGAGGCATGCATCCACATGTAATCGTTTTTTTTTTCTTGGACAAAGCCATCGTTAGTCTCGTGTTATTTCAAGATTTTCCGTGACTAAACGATACTTTAATAATTGTGGCGTATTTACATGTGTTATAGTAACAGGACATTTTGCAATTTGATGGACGTTTTACAAATGGGCATTAAAATAAATTCTATTTCAGTCAAATAGTTACTTTATTGTCGTTTCTAACTAATGCATAATATCGCCACTCCGAAAAAAGTCTGTCACTACTTTCTTTTCCTTCCATGTCTCTCTACTTCTTATTCTTTGTAGCTCTTAACAATATTTGTCTTTTTACATACCCACACGCTTATTGTACAGCCATCTTGTTAAACAAGCTCGTTTGGCAGATTACACGGTGTCCCTCTTGCCTTCAGACAGCGGACGTTAAATTTCCTATGCCTTCTTTCCTCATTATATGCCCGATAAATTTCCATTGTCTTTTCCTTTTTCATTAAAGTTTTTTGGTTTGACACATTTTTAGAACATTTTTTTATCTGCAGAACAACATTTCTTTTGCTTTTTAAAAAAATCATTTCACTCCAGACAAGGCAATAAGGCCACTAAGATGCAAGCGGTTTTCAGTGTTTGAGAATTAAAAAACAAATGTACTATTAAAGAAAGATGCCAATAAAAGAAAAAAAATTAAGAAACCAGAAGATAAGGATTGTCATTCCATTTAAATTTTTGAAGCTCAAAGTTGACTGGTCGTCAAAAGAGTTCTGAAGCGCGAAATGAGAGAGAAGAAACTATTAACATAGAACTTACGGTTGCATCTAATCATTTACAGCGTAGTAGTTTTTTTCTCATATTCTCTAACACTCGGTAACCCCCTTGCACTCTACTGACTTTATTGCCTTGCTTTAGGTGAACTGATTAAAAAAAAAAACTGTTCCATTCATCCACGCATTTTAATTATTTAGTATTTACTAATTCCACATCCTGAATTTCTCTGATGTATTCCATGTAAGTACCATCCCTGCTTTTCTTCCAATTCAACATCATATTTTTTGTCTTGGAGATTGTTTTTCCTGGGTCTTATTTCTTGGAACTCTTGGTAAAAAGTTATTGATGTATGGTGGATTTAAAAGCGATTCATTCAATACTTACCTAAGAATATATTCTCGGAAAAATTCGTTTAATAAACTCAGCCAGGTATCGAACTCGGCTCGTCAATTTCATTTTCTGTGTTCATCTACGATATACGACTCGCACCTCTGTAACAGTCAATATATAAACGGTCAATACAAGTTTAGATCTAACACTTGGTATTTGCTTTTGTTTTCGTTTTTTTTTTATTGCAATAATTGTCAAAGAAAATATTTCCTCTTTGAATGCTTAGAAAAATCACGTCCGGGTTTGAAATAAATTTCAACACTGTATTCAATTTGAAACGATTTACGGGTTGGAGATTGATTCGTTTAGGCGAGGAAAAAAATATGTCAAAATGCTGAAATACACTTTTGGTGTTAGTTTGTAGAATCGCATCTATTTTTAAACGAAATTAAAAAAAGTTATTTAAAAAGTGGATATTTTTGTTGCGCTGTTTCTTGTAGATAATCTAACACTGATTAAGTTAATATCAATCTTTTTTTTCATCTGAAGATGTTCGGCCCGAGATAATCACGCTACGAACAATAGCAAAAAAAGGAAAGAAACAGAAGAATATACTACGAGTTATTTCTAAAATGGAAACATAGCGTAAATTTGGCACAACCTAATGTCTGTGCTTATTTAATTTATCAGCCATGGAGTAGATCACTATCATTTTAAAAAGCTATTAGATTTCAAAAACTATTATGCATTATATCACACGTTAGTTTCAATATCGGACCGTCAAGTGTTAATCTATAGTGTGTTTTATGTATTTACTAGCAGCATGGCTCGGCGTTGCCCGTGGTTGATTCAAAAATCGTACGACTTATACAGCAATCGCTATCACTTGACTTAAAATATTTTTGCCCTTCCTTCTCACACTGCGAATTTTTTCTAAGCTCTATACTAAACATTAAATCTGTTACGAAAAAAGAACTAAACAAAATGAACACAAAACGATCAGCTTTAAAAAAAGACTCGTAAGTGGAAAAACCGAATGAAAAAAGAATGTTAACAACAAATACTTTTTCACACCCAACCCAGTTCTGCGGAATCAGAATCAACGTTGAGTTTTTTGCATGCTAGCATGCTAGTTAACATTCGTGTCACTCCGCTGCAGCTATCGATTTTTTTTGCATGCTCACGTTAACATTGGCCAATAGAACCTTCCTGCCTGCGTATTCGTGGCAGCCAGCTATAGTCTCTCACTCTGGCCAGTAGAAAATGGCCTCAAACTACACGAAAACTGCCGTAGAAGCATGAAAAAATCGATTATTTCCACTATCGATGAGAGTTGGGAAATGCAAAGTCGGTTTTGTTCTTTTCGCTAACTTGGAGCATGTGCATGTAAATGTTGGTGCAAATACGTCGAAAATTGCAGCCGTACATTCGCCACACACACACACACACACACACACACACACACACACACACACACACACACACACACAAATAACTGCCTTTTATAGATAGAGAATTATTTTCATTTATTTTAATTCATTTATTATTTATCAATATTTTATATACAGTAATGTGTATGTTGATATTAGATTTAATCATAAGTATTTTCCGTTTTAGGGAAACAATTTAATATTTTGACGAATATAGTTGATAAACTAAAACGGGAAATTATTAAAGACTCAAGCTAATTAATTCAATAGAATTTACTTATCATTGGCTCTTCATGTTTTACGATGACGCCTACTAATAATTGTAGTCATGATAAAATGTATGCTGTTAATATTTTGTATTTCACTATTATCTGTAAGTATTTGACACGCTTCTTCGGTTGATGATGTGGGATGCAATAGAGGAATGGGATTCTATAGTAAGTTGTTCACTCCAAGTCAGCCGATAATGCCTCTAAGTCAGAAGGGTTTACTCGGAGTGAAAGAGAACGAGAAGACTTTAGTGAAGAGAAAGAATAAAAGAACAGGTTTCAGGAAGAGAGAAGATGGCGATAATGCCACTAAAACGCCAGGGGTTAGTGGGAGTGAAAGAGAATGAGAAGATTTTAGTGAAAATAAAGGACAATAAAAGAACGGTTTATAGAAGACAGAAGAAGGTGATAATGCCACTAAGACGCAAGGGATTATTGGGAGTGAAAGAGGATTGTATGACTTTAGTGATAAGAAAAGACAATAAAAGTATAGATTTCCGGAAGACAGAAAATGGCGATTGGTTTTGCATTTACATTTTTGATGATTGTAGGTGACAGTGAAGAAAGAAAGCAGAATAAACTTCTAGGGGTGAGAAGTGCAAGAATAGAACTGAGCGGCCCCGCTAGCTGGTTCAACTGGAAAATGGTATGATCTAGTTGCTAATCGAGTAGTATGCTTAAATTAATGCAGGCGAGGCATGAAAGGGGAAAGGTCAACAGAACTGTTAAAAACATTCATAGAAAAGAGAGAGAGAGAGGAAGCCATGTCACGTCGGTGGGAAAGTGACTGAAGTCGAGATGCCAGGCCAGGATGGATTACATTGCAGACTCTTGTTTGAATTTTGTCAACACTTTGGAGATATAAAGTAGGAGCCCGAGGCCAGATATGGCAGCAGTATTCAATGCACTGGAGAATTTGAATCCAAAGTTTATTTGAATTTTTATTAAAAACTCTGTGCCTCTTATGACACTAGTTGAACATCTTTTAACATATACATATTTTATACCAAGTGAGCATTGTGCTTCAACACGATGTGTCAGCATATTTATAGAATTGTTCATGTATACTAAAGATAGAATAATCCAAATTATTTCGCACTTTTTACAGAAATGATGTCTTCAGCTGGTTCCGCTAGTGGAACAGTGGCCACTGGCAGGTTGATAAAGAAAAAGCATTTTTCTGGACCCAGCAAAATTTAATTAATGTCATGAGATTTTGAATGATGATAATATTCTTATCAATTTCAAAAGGACAGAATGCATGGTTGTCAGGAAATGGGTGAGTCCAAAATGCAAATTACAAATCTGCGATACCGAATTAAAAAAAGGACAACAATTTAAATATCTAGGAAATATTTTAGCAGAGGACAGAATGTGTGACACTGCAATCCTAAGGCATTTTGGGATAGCTAACGTCGCCATTCAAAACCTAAGCAAAATGTGGTACTACAGAAGGATGTTGAGAATAGCATGCACTGAACATGTAAGCAACAATGACATGTCTATGAACAGCGGACGGAAAGTGTAAAAATGAAACCAGAAGACGCATTTGGGTAACGAAAGATGCCTTCCAAAAACTAAGCATAGTATTAAGAAACAGGAAAATGTCGTTAGAAACAAAGAAAATAGTACTTATCCGTTATTTATCACAGATGAAGAAGAGACTTGAAGCAACAGAAATGTGGTTCTACAGAAAGATGTTGAGCATACCATGGGACGCACATGTGGGGAATAACGAAAATTTCTATGAAGCGAGGACAGAAATTGTGACATCGAAATCAGAAGACGTATTGGAATAGTGAATGATGCCTTCTAAAAGTTAAGCATCGTATAAAGAAACAGGAAAATGTCGTTAGAATCAAAGAAAAGAGTATATAACGTTAGATAATATCGGTCCTCCTATATGGCAGTGAATTCTAGACAATCTCATTTCAGAGGATGTAAAAACCTTGAAGCAACAGAAATGTGGTTCTTTAGATGGATGATGAGAATACTATGCACTGAATATGAGAGCAATGACGAAGTTTTATAAAGAAAATGGTAACAAAAAAGACATTTAAACTTAACTTGAGAGTAGAAATTACTAGGGCACATTTTTCTTATTCTTATTGGAACCGATCAGCTTCTCTGATATGTCTTTTTCCTATTTCCTCGCGATCTAAACAGAATGCTCGTTTATTTATGAGGTATTGGAAGGGCATAAAACAAGTTTTAGCTAACTAGATACAAGAAGCATCAGAATAAACGTATGATATTTAACATCATTTTAAAAACCTTTTTTATTATTTTGCAATAAATGATCACCCTGCAAAAGCCCCAAGGGCCATTCTAGAGAGAGGGTTACAGAGAAAGAGGCTCAATTTATCCAGCTGTGTTGGAAGAAAACGGTTACTCCAAGATTTGAACAGGTATTAAATTATAGTGATTGAGGAAGCATACGCTTTAGAGTCGTTTCCATAAGGCAGTCGTTCGTGGAAAGAAACAGCTCGATTGGAAATTACACCTCAAGAATACAAACGGAATGATTCGTTGCAATGTGCGTGTAAGGGTTAGGGTTTGCTTTGATGGTAAGAACTGATGGAACTAAGAATATACTTCATGGAAGACAAGAGAGGGTAAAATAAAAAAAAATAAACATTATTATTGTAATTCAGATCGCGCTAATTACGCCCTAATCAGTTCTAATTTGTGTTTGAATTGCTTCTATCTACGTTTATCTACTTTCTACTTTTAAGATGCTATTAAAAAAACCCAAAAAAACTTCAGTTGCTTTTTAATACTAACGACTGACTTCTGACAAAAGGGTGCATTAGAATATATTTATTTTATTCGACTTAATGGTTAATTATTAAATTATGATTACTATCTTAAAACTTGTTTTCTTAATATATATATATATATATATAACGACATTTTTTATGTTTAACATTCTTTTTATAGATACAAATATCGTATAGCCTGACGTGCCTTTTAACCGATTCGGCCACAAAGGATCGTTCAGCTAGCAAGGTCGAATTTACTACTTTTAATATGACGGTTCCGTGTAGGTTCGAATCCTGTCGAAGGACGAATATTTTCTATGAAGATTTCTCGGACATTCAGGCCGGTAAATGTTGTTTAATACTGTTTATTATAAACAGAGCATTTACTTAAAATGCCATAGTAGCATTTTGATCTGTCTATATTTCTGAGATGAGATATTATGTACATTATTTACATTATTCGGACTATTGTCCTCGTCTTTGTTGCCATATTTATTACAACGTTTTGGCCTTCTTCAGGTGGTTGGAATGTCAAACAGAACCCTTTATTTTGCCTTTATCCACTGAGGACACATGGCACAGTGGATAAAGACGTTAGTTAGATCCAGTGACAGGACCCAAATAGTGTGAGTTCAATACCCGGTTAAGGCAGTGGAGAACTTTCAGAGAGAAATTAACAAGAGATAACTGATAACTGACATCCATTAAACATGACACGTGGAACTAGAACGGTCTACCCCAGTGAGCGAAATAAAGGGTTCAGTTCGACAGCAACCACCTGAAGAAGGCCGCAGCGTACAACGGCCGAGACGTTGTAATAAATATAGCGTCAAAAATGAATACAATAGTCTGAATAATGTAACATTTTTATCTTTTCTTAAAATTATTTGTTGAAGAATTATATCCAAACTTCACAAAACATTATCGTGAATTGGTTTGTCTATTTTTATTTTCCATAAAATATTATGGATAAATGTATTCGTCAGATTTATATAAACATACAAGCACAATGTTTTCCAATCAACATTAATCTGCAAAAATTTAAATGCAAAGTCAATCGCTAACTACTATCCACCTGATTAGTTTTTTGTCTTCCCGCTCATTATTAATATTTCTCTTAATAATTCTTCCACACCCTGTAACCCCTAGTGTTTTAGTGGCTTTATTGCCTTACATGTTTTTTTTACGATTTTTAATAAAAGTTATTTATTTTAATTTAACTGAAAGATATGTAAAAGTAATAAACTTGTTCGTATTTAATTAGAGAAGTGTTTCAATGTATAGAAATAATATCTTTTGAATTAAGTTTTGTTATTATAATAAAAAATATCAGAATATTATTTAAATGCATAAATATAGGGTTTTTTTAAATTGTTTTTATTAATAAATCATGAAGAATTCTGTTACGACTTACATTTCAGTGTGTGTAAAATGGATATCCAGTAAATAAATTAGACATGCATTAATATGAAATTGCTTCCCAAATATACTTTGTATGTCTGTACATAGCTGCATGTGTTGCAATATTGAAGAACTGAAGAGTGTCTTGGAAATTTGCCTGTTTGTTCTGCGAAAGGACAGTTCATTTCAGACTTGCTTTAAGGAAATTGGCAAGCGGAGGGACGGAAATATTTGGCACTTGAAATATTGGATCTCTGTATGCATTTTAGAATATTTTTTCTTTTAAGATTGTTGATATCAGTGCATTATGTAATAATAATAATAATCGCGCCAGAAACCGTTCAAAAGAAATAGTGATCGCCAATTGAAATAAAGAATAATGGTCACCGAAACATTCTGTTGAGAGGATAAAAGACAGACAGAAATTATCAAAGATTAAGAATTCCTGACATAGTTACGCAAAGGACTCATAAAAAGCGACAGACTCGCTTATCAGGGCAAAACTGCATTAATACGAAAATAGGCAAAACCACGAATAACTAGCAAAACATGATTTTTTCGAGAAAAATGAAGATGGAAAACTAATTAAGGAGAGAATTGTTGTGGATTGATTTCACAGTGGAGGCTTGTATTTGTACTAAGTCGGTCCTAAAATAGGTTCGACGTACAAAACGTTGGGAACTTGATATAATAGTTATAACGCAGAGTAATCTAGTTGTGGTCGCTGATACTTTAGTATTCGTCTAACTGTCGTCCGACATCGATGCTATGTAATAACTGCCTCACGCAGTCACATGTGACACAAGGACCAAATTTAATGTGGGGTTCCCGTAAGCTCGTCCAAAAAATCCCCGTAGACCCCGCATAAACGGGATCGGGTCTGTCTACCTCCCCGGACGAAACTCTGCCCTTCGGCATAGCCTCGTCCGGGTTCCTCTCTGCCCGAAGGTAGAGAGTTTGACTGTCGTTAGACACCGACTATATTTAGTCACCCCCGCCCACGTGGGCATCATGTGGCACAAGGCCGGTTTAACGTGGGATCTCCGAGCCTGTGCGCTCGGCCAAAAATATACCCTTTGAACCTGTATAAACGGGTTCAGGGTCGGTTTACTTCCCCGAACGAGACTCCGCCCTTCGGCGTAGCCTCGTTCGGGTTCTTCCCCGCCCGAAGGAAGAGAGTTCAACCGTTCAGCCGGTCGTCCGACATCGACTGACCCTCGTTACTCTTACTACTCCTACTTATTATAAGTGGTCGAGTTTATTAACTATAGAATAGGTGTGTTCCACTATAACAAGAATACATCTGAATGGTCAAAAATTAATCTAACGGGATAGACAGATTATAAACAGTAATTCACTGAAACCTATGTAAACGAATTAGATTCCAAAATGAAGCACAAACCATAGATTTTCGTAAAAGAGACGCAAAAACACACCAAAGAAAAGACACCAGGAAATTAAAATCTAGACAGGTAACACTATACTAGCGTGAAGACACGAAAGGGGGATTTCAGTACATGTTTCCTATGGATCAAAGAATGAACATTTTTAGTGAAAAACTGGAGAAAAGCAGGAAATATCCTGGGAGTTTGGTAATGTATGCATCACGAAGCTCAAAGATATGCTTATAAAATTTGACCCCCACCAGATCATATGGAAACAAGTTTACTCTCACACGACCATCAATGGGAATTCCTGGGCATCTGGGATGAACGTGCAAATTCATGAAATAATAATAATAATAATAATAATATGAAAGGAAAGATAAGAAAAGAATGCTACTATTGAATGCGTTTGGCACTTCAGTCAGAACTGAATTCATGGAAAATAATAGGTGCAATAAATTCGATGGCAATACCAGTTGTTGTTACGGTTTTTTGGGTATATAACACCTATAACTAGTGAGCGAGTCAGAATGACTTATTTACCTTTATAGTCGACCAATAGAAGGTTGACCAATCAGAAGCCGCCCAACACTGTATTCATAGTGTATAAAGGCGGCCATCTTGTTTCCTCCTACCGGAAGGACCAAAGGCGACCAGGAGAAGGATGAACTACACTCTGCTGTGATATCCACTGCGAACCTCCACTACGCTTTCCTACTGTCTCCGAAATATTCACTGCCAACCTCTGGATTCGATACTCGAGGACGACCGTCATGAAAATGTCTAACAGTTGTTACCTACAGCTTCGGTGTTATAAAATGGAGCTTTAGTTGATATAGCCTGGATTGATTCCACATTCGTAGCCTACTGAGTATACATCGCATGCACCACCCTAAAGCCCATGTTGATAGAATGTACCTCCCTTGGAAAGCTGATAGAGCTGAACTCATTCATTTAGAAATATCTTTTAAAACACGAATCACAGGCAGAGTAAAAATACTTAAAAACTACAAAACTAATTTTCCGAAGACTGCACTCAGGCATGAGAGTGCTAAGAATACTTCCTTCATTAAACAAAGCCAAGAAATACGAAACACTTTAGAGACAAGAGATACTTAATGCAACCATTAACCTCAACAACTCACCGCTAAAAGAAAGAAAAATAAATTGATTGGAGAATGTTCCGATAGACTCATTGAAAGGATTTTTGGTAGCCCATGTCTTAAAAAATGTATTAAATTGTACTCACGAGTGTAGCTCACACACTACGAAGAGATTCATCTATGTAAAATGTCTATGATCTATTGTTATTTTTTATTTTATTTTTTACAAAAATGATCAGTGGAAAATACCATGAAACCATTTCTAACCTCAGATCCCTGGATGGGACCCGGAAGGAAATGTGTATATAAAGGAAATCAAAGGAAATAATAATAATAATAATAATAATAATAATAATAATAATAATAATGTGTTATTTTTAATAGAAATTTTAGATTAATAAATAATTCAAGATGGCGACAGAAAAGAAAGCATTGCATTGGCAATGTGAAAAAGCCGGAGCAATCGGTAATTGCAAATTCGCATAGAATTGCCCTAATCTTTTTTTTGTTATTATTGTTATTTCGATCGTTATATCACGCTTCCTTAATCAGATGACCGTGCTTTACTATAATGATAATTATAATTTATATCTATATAAAATTATAATTAATAATATATTAAAATATAACACTTTATTTAACATAAGAAAGAGAAATGACAGCAAAGCCAAGCAGCAACAGCAGTCACAATTAAAAAGAGAAAACTCTATGAGTGCACTCAAGCGTGACAAGAAGCTCAACTCGCTCAAGAATTAAAATGCAATATCAATCGTTCACTCCTGTCTTCCTGATTACTCTTCTAATCTACTCGCGCCCTAGTGTTCTTTCACACTCAGCAGCCCCTTGTGTCTTTAGTGGCTTTACTGTCTTGCATGGGGTGACAGGATTAAAAAAAAAATATATATATATAGCTGCCGAAGGATATCAAATACCACGTTCGAAATAAATAGTTTCCTCATTCTATTCATGAAAATAGATTCTTACGGAAACATTCAAGTCTGTGGTCCACTTAGTAAAATTTTGAATCATGTTGAATGCTCATAAATAAATATAAGAATGCAAGCGTACAACTAAATTGGTAATAAGGTTGCATCAATTTACAGTTGAAATATAGTTTCTTTTCATACATTTCTCACTTGTAGAACTCTCTTCCAGTTCCATGTTTTGCAACCAACATTGATCTTCAAATATGTAAATGCAAAGCCAATCGTTATCTACTGTCTTCTTGATTATTCTTCATTTATTGTTCTTGCTCCTTAATATCAACACTTTTTTCTTGGTCTTTCAAAATCAATAATTCCTGGTGCCTGAATGGCTTTACTACCTTTCTTGGGGTGAAATGATTCATAAAATGTGTAAAGAGAAATGGGCCTATCAGTCATATTGTATCAGAATTCTGGTGCATGCCTCAAAATAAATACACACAATGAAGACATTGTAGTATTTCTGCTATTCGCTTTGTGTAAAAGTATCAGTGTTAGAGTTTGTCTATATTTCCGAGATGAGGTATTATGTACCCTATTTACATTATTCGGACTATTGTCCTCATCTTTGACGCTATATTTATTACAACGTCTCGGCCGTTGTACGCTCCGGTCTTCTTCAGGTGGTTGGAATGTCGAACTGAACCCTTTATTTCGCTCACTGGGTTAGACTGTTCTAGTTCCACGTGCCATGTTTGATGGATGTCAGTTATCAGTTCTCCTCAAGGTCACATGGCACAGTGGGTAAAGGCGTTGGTTAGATACAGTGACAGGACCCAAAGAGTGTGAGTTCAATACCCGTTTAAGGCAGTGGAGAACTTTCAGATGGAAATTAACAGGAGATAACTGATAACTAACATCCATCAAACATGGCACATGGAATTAGAACAGTCTACTCCAGTGAGCGAAATAAAGTGTTCAGTTCGATATTCCAACCACCTGAAGAAGGCAGGAGCGAACAACGGCCGAAACGTTGTGATAAATATGGCGAAAAAAATGAGGACAATAGTCCGAATAATGTAAATAATGTATCAGTCTTAATTTAGTGATAAGTATTATGTACATGCGATCACAAAGTAGAAAAAATGTTGAAAAATAGTAAAATGAAAACCCTTTGGTATATTCTGATACAGACAGTCTTAAATTTAGAGCACAATAAACCAGATATAGTCTTGCTGGACAAATAGAAAAAATGATGTTCTACCTTATAGAAATCTTCTGTCCAATTGATATGAGAATTAAAGTATAGAAAATAACATGATAAAAAACTACAATAATTTAATGTTTGAAAGAAGGACTGACCAAAAAAAAATGCAATTCTAGTCCCAATGATTACTGGAGCAAATGTGTATCGTATAAATATGAACAAAAAATACCTGATATTGGACAGAGATTTGGAAATAGAGTTATTAAAAAATGGCTGCCTGCTCGGAACAGAGAAGATACTTCGGAAAGTTGGGGATCCAGTCTGTCAATGAAAAGATCAAATTACCTGTTTTATTTTCTTAAGTTACAAAAGGCGACCTGAAAAGAAACATCATAATAGCAACCAATTTCTTATGCTGTACAGAATAATAATAATAATAATTATAATCATAATAATAATAATAAAAATAATAATAATATAAAAGGCCAACCGCCCAGATACTGTTATTAAAGACCACAAACAAAAACGATGCCTCCTTATTGATATGGCAGTCCCTGCCGACTGCAATGTATCTTTGAAGATATTCAAAAAGTTGTCAAAGTACAAGGACCTTGAAATAGAAATCGCGAAAATGTGGCATATGGGAACATCAACAATCCCTGTTGTAGTTGGAGCTCTAGGACTGGTTGGAAAAGATTGCAGTAGACTAATTGAAGGGATTCCTGGAAGTCCATGCCTCAAGGAGATACAGAAAATTGTTCTGACAAGTACAGCCCACACCTCACGAAGGGCTTTATCTATGAAATTTTTTTTTTTTTTTTTTTTTTTTGTCAGTGGAAAGTGTCATGACGCCATTTCTAACCTTAGGTCCCTGGGCGGGACCCGGAAAGAAATGTGTAAACGCCAGAAATCAAAGAAAATAAAAATAACAATAATAATAATAATAATAATAATAATAATAATAATAATAATAAAAATGAAAAAAAGCTTCCAATATTTTTCAACCCTTAAAGATGAGCGCGATTTAAGAAAAGAAAAAGAAAAGAAAGTGGTTTACGGTGTTCACAAATATTTCGACAGTATGTCTGCCTTCTTCAAGTTATGTTTAAATATACGAGTATAAAATATTAACATAAATTACAATAATTATAAGACTATGTACAAATGTCGCTTGTAATCAACGCGTCAAAACGAATGAAAATCAGCCAGCGTGAATTGCATGCAGAATAATTTCGACCGACATCTTATGTTACGTATACTGAATAAATATTCAGAATTCATGGCTCTTTCAGTCCTTAAAATATGTGAAGGTAATTTTTATATATAAATTACTAACGTCCAACATCGAGGGAATAAGGAAAATGACAAGAGAATTTCATGGGATTTATAATAAAATATTTGATTAAATGCTCTTACTAAATAATCAAGTAAAAAAAAACGTTTTAAGATCAACACGTCTGGATCAAGATACTAACTTTAAAGTACGCGTTTCGTTAGCTTGTCTCATTGAATAACAGTACAGTATTCTTTTTCACGTCAAGCAATATTTGCACAAAATCTTACATTTTCTTACTATTCTGTGTACGTGTATGAAATTTTTAAATGTGTGACGGAAAAACAGAGATATTGTCAAAAAATTGTTAGACATCGTGAAACACTGTGTCTTCTTTTAGTTTTCTTAAATCGTGACCTTCTCTAAGTGTTGCAAACTATCGGAATATTTAATCAAATCAATTTCTTTAATTATGATAGTAGATCAAAAGAAGTGTATAAATATGCAAGTTAAAGTAACGCTGAAGTAGACACAACTGGCAAAAAATCACGAAGAAATGATAAACAATATGCAAAACTGTTAGGCCAAAAGCAAATAGATGAGTGCTGGAGCAAAAAACCACAACTAGAAGAAGGACTGAAATAATCATAGGCTGACTATGAAGAAATGATGCTAGAACTGTGAAATCTTGTATGCATTAAGCTCATATCTTCTTATTAATAACTGCATTATTTCTTTCCATCTAGAAAGGTCGGCTGAAATGTTCATACGCTGACTATGAAGGAGAGGTGCCAGAGCTGTAAAATATTGCCTGCATTAATTTTAGTTCTTCTTATTAATAACTGCATTGTTTCTTTCCAGGTACGAGGGTGGGCTGAAATGTTCATAGTCTGACCACGAGGGAGTGGTGCTAGGGCTGAGAAATCTTGCATTCCTTAATTTCAGCTCTTCATCTTAATAACTGCATTCTTTCATCCAAGGTACGAGGGTGGGCTTAAATGCTCATAGGCTAACTATGAAGAAATGATTCTTGAGCTGGAAATCTTGTATGCATTAAGCTTACATCTTATTAATAACTGCATTATTTCTTTCCAGTTACAAAATGTTCCTAGGCTGACTATGAAGGAGAGGTGCTAGGGCTGTAAAATCTTGCCTGCATTAATTTCAATTCTTCTTCTTAATAATTGCATTGTTTATTTCAGGTACTAGGGTAGGCTGAAATGTTCATAGGCTGACTATGACGAAATGATGCGAGAGCTGTGAAATCTTGTATGCATTAAACTCATATTAATAACGGCATTATTTCTTTCCAGTTACAAAGATGGGCTGAAAGGTTCGTAGGTTGACTATGAAGGAGAGATGCTAGAGTTCTAAAATCTTGCTTGCATTAATTTCAATTCTTCTTATTAATAATAGCATTGTTTCTTTCTAGGTTAACTGATATCTGATTGATCAAAGACAAATTCAAATGTTATTATTAGGTTGTCCCAAAAGTTCGTAAACACTTGCAAAAAATTGAAATTTTACTTGACAAGTAATAACAAAAACAACAAAAATTATTCCTCAAAATAAAGAACATCATTTTCCAAGACTTTCTGCCATCGATCTGCAAGCTTTCGGATCTGGTGAAAGTACCATTCAGCCGGCTTCGAATCAAAGAATTCTTGACACGCTTCCTCGACTTCATCAAACGAGTCGAATCGGCGACCCTTCAGAAAGTGTTGCATTGAGCGGAAAAAGGCCGTAATCTGATGGAGCACAGTCAGGACTGTAGGCTGGATGTGGCAGAACCTCAACGTCATCCAGCTCTTCAAACTTGTCTTTGGTCTTCCTGGTGGTGTGTGGCTTGGCATTGTCCTGCTGTATCAAAGCGCGTTTTTGGTTGATCAGAGCCGGGTACTTTTGCTTCAACTTTTCGTAGAACCGCTCCAGTTGCTGACAGTAAAGTTCGGCACTGATGGCACGAATATTTGGAACCAACTGAAAATGCACGATTCCTTCAAAGTTCCACCAAACGCACAACATGACTTTCTTGCCGAATCGATCTTGTTTTGGAATCGACGGTGTCTCTTGCCCTTTCTGAACCCATCGCTTGTCTCGATTGTGCTGGACCAGATAGACCCATTTCTCGTCCGATGTCACAATGCGCTTCCAAAAACGCTCGTCCAATGGATTGCTGAGCAATTGACGGCAAATTTCAACTCGTCTCTTGGCTTGGGCTTCGGTGAGTTCGTGCGGATTTTGGCACGGCTTTTTGTGAACAAAATCAAGTTGCTTCAAGTGCCGGTGAATTGTCGATTTGCCAACTCCAAGCTCATCAGCCAATTCTCGAGTGCTCGATGAAGGCGCAATGTCCAACCCGGTTTGCAAGTCTCCATCATCCATCTTTAACGGCTGTCCCAAACGAGGCTTATCTTCAAGACTCATGTCGACAGAATCGAAACGCTTTACCACTTTGAGATCGCCGCATATGTAATTGTTCCTTCACCTTCGGCAGCACAAATCTCTTTTGCAACTTTTCTGGTTGAAAGATCTCGCTTCCAGCAGTAACGAATCAAAACTCGCAGCTCAATTTTAACAATTGCCATCGGGAATACAAAGATGAATATCACTATAACAATACAAACGCAAAAACCAATTAAATAAAAATTTTAATGAAATAAATGTTTTTCAAAATTAACAATAAAGTAAAAAAACAATTAAAAATTGCATAAAAATTCAATTTTTCGCAAGTGTTTACGAACTTTTGGGACAACCTTTTTCTCTACCGAATTATCTTAGAAATGGGCAACATTTGGCATCGTTGTATTATCAAGTCCCCGTAAAAGAAGTTTTTTTTTAACCCCAAAGGACATTGATACTGACATGGTTACTACATTAGGGGATTACGACCCAAGTTTATCAACAGCAGCTGATTTTAGGAGGGAGAAGAGAATATTTAAAATTACCCATGATCTGAACGTCCTGTGACTGCCACCATCGAAGAAGTCATTGACCATATTCACTATATGTTGAATGGATGATAGGCTACTAATTATAAATCAAATAACCAATTCTATTAGCATATCCCGTGAAAGAGTTGAGAGTAATCTTCACAATAAACTTGGCATGATGAAGGTTTCTGTCGGGTGGGTTCCACGTATGTTGACACATGATCAAACAGGTTAATCACATCACTGGAAAAACTTGACATTCTTTGAGTCAGACCATTCTGGTTTCTTTGACAGTTTTCTAACCCAAGAAGAATGTTAGGTTCATCTCTTTGAACATGAGACAAAGGTATATAATTTGGCATCGTGTTATTACAAATTACCTACAGAAAATATTAATGAATGGTCCTCTCATTTTTGGAATAAGGATCATTTATATTCGGTCTCAGACAAAAGACTTTGTGAATGGTTGTATCAAAGAGAAAATAATAATAATAATAATAATAATAATCAGGAAGTGTATGTTTATTGACATTACAATACCATCTGAGAGAAATACCTCCATGAAAATTATCAAGAAATTGTCCAAATACAAGGACCATGAGATCGAGCCAAACAGGATGTGGAAAAGAACTCAGACTCGACAAATAGTAATCAGAGCTCTAGGTTTCTTGAGAAAAGAGATGGATAATTTTATTAACAGTGTCTCAGGTAACATCAACATAAAAGTTGCCCAGAAGATCGCCCTACTAGGAACATCCCATCTACTAAGAAAAGTGGTATCAATTAAATGACAGTTCTCATATAGGGACTAAGAACCATAGTTTGGACCCGGCTCTACAGGATACAAAACAGGGGAGATAACACAGACAAATAATAATAATAATAATATGAATAATAATAATAATAATAATAATAATAATAATAATAACAATAATAATAATAATAATAATAATGTTTTCACAAGTACACAAGTTCACAAGTTATCTCTGTAAAATGTGTGTGATTTTTGTTTTTCAAAATTTCTCAGTGGGAAATATCAGGATGCTTTTTCTGACCCTAGTTCTCTGATCGAAAACCAGAAAGAAAGGAGAAATCAAAGGAAATAATAATAATAATAATAATAATAATAATAATAATAATAATAATAATAATAAATTTTCCTGGTGTGGTTGGAGCTTTGGGCCTGCTAATGAAAGGAAGTCAAGAACTGGTGCACCATCTTTTCAGAAAATCCCCCAAAAGTTCGAACAAGCACATCTTGTATCCTGCAACGAGCTGTGTCCATTTAATTTTTGTGAGTAACTGCTTTTTGTTTAAGTAAGTGGGAACTACAAAGGTCACATCCTTTGTCGTCGGATATGACCCGGCATAGGAAACAAATGCAAGCCAATAAGAAAAAAAATATATTATAAATAATAATAATAATGTTCCTTTTGTGGTTGGAGTTTTGAGTGAACTAAAGAAAAGAACTGAAGTAAAAATCAAAAAGAAATCGATGGTTCACCATATCTCCAGAAAATGAGAATAACAAGAACAGCCCATATCCTGCAAATAGCTTCATACATTTATATATATATATTACTTTTTTGTCTTTCGTTTAATTAAAAAATTGTTTTAAACAAAAAACTAACGTCATTTGTTTGCCGTAGGTCATTAGCTGGGGTTTTGTTTTCGTGATGTTAGTCACTTTACATGTTTTGACACTATGAGATGTATTAGTTGCGTGTATGTTTTTTCTTTAATTCTAAGCAAACAACACTAAAATATAACCCTCTTTAAAATGGCTTAGGGAGTGGGCGCAAACACTTGGGACCATCGATGATAGGAACAATTTTTGCACTCGCTCACTCCTACCAAACGGGGTAAAAATGTAGGAACGCTGGAAAAACTACATAAAAAATTAATTAAATTTTCTTTATCTCTCATATTTAGCGAAAGATGTTTAAAATGAAGGCTGCTGCCCCCCATATATATATATATATATATATATATATATATATATATATATATATATATATATATAATTATTTATTTAAAAATATGATTCCAAAACGCTACATAAGAAGTCTCATATTTCAAAACAAGAACCGAAAACTTCAATATAATTATTTAAATTAAATTGAGTTAAAATAAGCTCTGTTCCATCTTCAAGCGATTTAAAAAAAAAAAAAAATAATAACTAAAATACTAAGGGACTTTGGATTATTTACCTAACCAGTTCCTTCCTATTTTCTATATAATTCCAAAAAAAATTCGCTTTTTGCACAATGTAATTGGCCCTGACCTGGCATCTCGTCTGCAGTCGCTCTCTCGCAGACGTTGCCTGCCTCTGTCTTTTTTACAAATATTTTCATGATAACTGCTCCGATGAGCTGCTTTCGCTGGTTCCCAGACTTCATGAATTTAAGCGTTCTACTAGGCTGGCATCTCGCTCTCACCATTTCACTGTCGAAACTGTTAAATGTAACCGTCTTTTCTACTCCAATAGCTTCATATCTCGCACTTCTCGCCTGTGGAACTCCCTCCTCTTTTCCTGTTTCCCTGATAGCTATAATCTCCAACTATTCAAATGTAATGTCAATCGACGTCTCCAGATGCCTTGATCTATCTCTTATCCTTCATTTCCTCTATCACTCCTATTTGCTCTTATTCCAACTCTCTGTAACCCCTTGCGTGCTCGTGGCTCCTCGCCTTGCTTGGGGTGAAATGCTTAAAAAAAAACAGATTCACTGTGATATAAAGACCTTCTGGGACTTAACCTCTCGAACTACGCCAAGTTAAGCTCAATGGTCGAATGTGAACATGAAGTAAGTCTATACATTGTGCTTCAGGTATGCGAACTCCATCAACCGAAATATATCTCTAATGTCCTGGCTACCTTCCAGGTTCGTCCAACCATGAAGGTTGCAATCTGATTAAACCCTTTCACGATCAGGTCCTGATTCAAACGGCAAGACTGCTCAATAAATAAGTGCAAATTGATGAGAGAAATCTCAGCGACTCAGAAGGCGAAGTCAATTAGATTTGTGCATTGATTAGCAGGGCGTATGTCTGCGTGATAGAAGAATCGATGATTTGAAGCCGTCGCTAAAGGATCTGCTGACTACGAAAAGTCGATAAGTGTTTTTCAACACGACTAAAACACATCATATTCACTATGGGCTCAATCAGATGTTCTACAGTCTAGACACTTTGGTGCTATAACTATTATTCCTAAAAACACGGACATATTAAATATATGTTATAAATAAATATTAATAATTACATATAAATAATTCAATGAATATTAAAGCATGTATAAGACAAATACGAAAAAATCATTAAGGACCAATGAACAGAAAGGAAATAGATAAAGACAATAAAGTGTCAATAAAAAAGTAAAGACATTTGAGAAAAGAAAACATGTAGACAATGCAAAAGGAATTAACATGTTTCAATTCTAAATTTTCAACGTTATAGAGGATATGCGGGTATAAATGTGCAGTATTTTAAAAACACAGCAGAAGATAAACAAGAGAGAATTACGGACACACACACATACACACACACACACACACACACACACATATATATATATATATATATATATATATATATATATATATATATAAACAAAATGGACGTCATGTTATACCTTAGGTACATTTCGACTGTGAAATATTGGTTAGCTTGCAAGTGTTCTGACACACAAGTAGACTAGTGTAGCCACCAAGTTAAATCTAATTCTGAGTCACTTAATGGAAAGATATATGGGTGACTAGAGACCACTTATGCAAATGTGTTTGGCAGGCCCATTCTAGCAAAATGGACCAACCCACCTGCAACATTAGGCACTCTACTATAGAAATGAGGTAAAATTAGCTGGCTTGCTTTTTCAAGAAGACACAAGAAGGCAGCCATGTTAGCAGGTAAGTCACTAAACTTCTACATCGAACAATATTTTTTCAAAGGTATACAATGGTAAATTGGAAAACAATCAAAGACACATATATATAGCGAATGAGGAGGGAAAGATGGAAACCGATTAAAAAAGAGATAAATTTTAATTATAAATAATTAAAATCCAAAAGGGGTTGAAAGTAGAAAGTTCGACAAGAGTATAAAAAGGAAAAAAGACACTCACAGTCTCTCCAACAAGCGTAAGAAGCGTAGAAAATACTCCTTCTGTCTACACAGGCTAGGCTGATGAAATTTTATAAATACAGCCTCCAGGACTCGGGATGATATACCGAGCGAGCACTGTGTAAAACTGAAAACTGTCTTCATGATCAGTGGCACAAACATGGCTGTCGAGCAAATGCTGTCCAATACCCGAATCATGGACTGCCTAAGTAGTTCTTCTCATGGATTGGCTCCGACTACTTGAGCGCAGATAGGCGGGAACATGCTGCGCAACCCGCGTCTCCAACCTCAGATAGGTTTGTCCTATGTACGCCGCATCACATCGGCATTTAAACTTGTAAACAAGTAAATTTTTCTGAAAATAGGACAACCTATTCTTACTAAACGAAGGAAACAGATCTTGTTTAAAAAACTGTGCGCAACTTAACAGCATTGTAACAAGACGAAATACACGCGGAAATTCTGTCAGATAATAACTGACATTTTCTGCCAAGCCAAGGTAACTTTAAATAAATAGGGCAACGGCTGGGTCGAAACATCACTGGTTCCTTGAAACGCTTGATTTTGAACCTGCTGGCCATTTCAGTAGCACATTGTCCTTATCACTGGCACGCCCGATCCATCTTCCTTGTAGATTCCTATATATATATATATATATATATATATATATATATATATATATATATTTGGTAATTAATATGGATAATTCCAAAGGGGATATAAACCCAAATAGAACTCAATGTAAGAACAGAACAAATAATAATGATGAAAACGGAGACTTTGGAAATCCATGGTAATAATTTATTTCGCGAGATCAAACACATCTCGTCTCATCAGTCAAAACAATTTTACACCAATTGATGAATTTTAAATTTAACCAGGGACAAGCGAAAGAAAAATTATCAAACATAAGATGGGAAGATATAGATTTCAAAACAAGTTTTTAATATGGGGGAAGGGAAAGAGAGAAAAAGAGAGAGAGAGAAAGGGGAAGAAAGAGATGGATATATATATATATATATGTTTGGAGAGAGAAATGTGGGAGGGTGAGTAAGATACGGAAAGGAAGGGAAGTAGAGAAAATGCCGATGGGTTGACGTTTTTTTCACCGGATGTGACAAGTAAAATAGAAAGAATATATTGAAAAAGTAACATTGGAAGAAAGGAAAGAGAAAAAAAGGTGTGATGCAGACATGACAAGTAACGGAGAGTAGAATTTACAAAAGGGAACATATTCATAAGTTGTCTGTTTAATTCATAGAGTGAGTTTACGTCATCAATCACCCATTGTAATTTAAAAAAAAATAATACGGTGATTATGAGAACGATTTATGAAAATAATTTATGAAAACAAAGTAGTAGTAAAAAATCTAAATTAAAAACAATTTTCTCAAAAAATATAATATTTAAAAAAACATTTTCAAAAATATCTTCTACGAAAAATATATAAAAAAACGCGTATAAAAAAAGATATTTAAAAAAATAAATGACGTGATA
>CAHIKZ030000881.1:482500-522500 GCA_903632075.3 Acanthosepion pharaonis
ATAACGATTGACATTGCATTTAAATGTTTGAAGATCAAAGTTGACTGGAAAGCAAGAAGCCGGAAGAGAGTTCTACAAGCGAAAATTGAGCGAGAACAATAGAAGTGTAATCAGGAAGACAGTAGATAACGATTGACATTGCATTTAAATGTTTGAAGATCAAAGTTGACTGGAAAGCAAGAAGAAGGGAGAGAGTTCCACAAGCGAAAATTGAGCGAGAACCATAGAAGTGTAATCAGGAAGACAGTAGATAACGATTGACATTGCATTTAAATGTTTGAAGATCAAAGTTGACTGGAAAGCAAGAAGCCGGAAGAGAGTTCTACAAGCGAAAATAGAGCGAGAACCATAGAAGTGTAATCAGGAAGACAGTAGATAACGATTGACATTGCATTTAAATGTTTGAAGATCAAAGTTGACTGGAAAGCAAGAAGCCGGAAGAGAGTTCTACAAGCGAAAATAGAGCGAGAACCATAGAAGTGTAATCAGGAAGACAGTAGATAACGATTGACATTACATTTAAATGTTTGAAGATCAAACTTGACTGGAAAGCAAGAAGCCGGGAAGAGAGTTCCACAAGCGAAAAATTGAGCGAGAACCATAGAAGTGTAATCAGGAAGACAGTAGATAACGATTGACATTGCATTTAAATGTTTGAAGATCAAAGTTGACTGGAAAGCAAGAAGCAAGGAAAAGAGAGTTCTACAAGCGAAAATTGAGCGAGAACCATAGAAGAGTAATCATAGAAGTGTAAGGAAGACAGTAGATAACGATTGACATTGCATTTAAAATGTTTGAAGATCAAAGTTGACTGGAAAGCAAGAAGCCGGAAGAGAGTTCTACAAGCGAAAATTGAGCGAGAAACCATAGAAGTGTAATCAGGAAGACAGTAGATAACGATTGACATTGCATTTAAATGTTTGAAGATCAAAGTTGACTGGAAAGCAAGAAGCCGGAAGAGAGTTCTACAAGCGAAAATTGAGCGAGAACCATAGAAGTGTAATCAGGAAGACAGTAGATAACGATTGACATTGCATTTAAATGTTTGAAGATCAAAGTTGACTGGAAAGCAAGAAGCCGGAAGAGAGTTCTACAAGCGAAAATTGAGCGAGAAACCATAGAAGTGTAATCAGGAAGACAGTAGATAACGATTGACATTGCATTTAAATGTTTGAAGATCAAAGTTGACTTGACTGGAAAGCAAGAAACCGGAAGAGAGTTCGATTGACAATTTAAATGTTTGAAAATTGAGCGAGAACCACAAGGAAAAATAGAAGTGTAATCAGGAAGACAGTAGATAACGATTGACATTGCATTTAAATGTTTGAAGATCAAAGTTGACTGGAAAGCAAGAAGCCGGAAGAGAGTTTCACAAGCGAAAATTGAGCGAGAAACCATAGAAGTGTAATCAGGAAGACAGTAGATAACGATTGACATTGCATTTAAATGTTTGAAGATCAAACTTGACTGGAAAGCAAGAAGCCGGAAGAGAGTTCTACAAGCGAAAATTGAGCGAGAACCATAGAAGTGTAATCAGGAAGACAGTAGATAACGATTGACATTGCATTTAAATGTTTGAAGATCAAACTTGACTGGAAAGCAAGAAGCCGGAAGAGAGTTCTACAAGCGAAAATTGAGCGAGAACCATAGAAGTGTAATCAGGAAGACAGTAGATAACGATTGACATTGCATTTAAATGTTTGAAGATCAAACTTGACTGGAAAGCAAGAAGCCGGAAGAGAGTTCTACAAGCGAAAATTGAGCGAGAACCATAGAAGTGTAATCAGGAAGACAGTAGATAACGATTGACATTGCATTTAAATGTTTGAAGATCAAAGTTGACTGGAAAGCAAGAAGCCGGAAGAGAGTTCTACAAGCGAAAATTGAGCGAGAACCATAGAAGTGTAATCAGGAAGACAGTAGATAACGATTGACATTGCATTTAAATGTTTGAAGATCAAACTTGACTGGAAAGCAAGAAGCCGGAAGAGAGTTCTACAAGCGAAAATTGAGCGAGAACCATAGAAGTGTAATCAGGAAGACAGTAGATAACGATTGACATTGCATTTAAATGTTTGAAGATCAAACTTGACTGGAAAGCAAGAAGCCGGAAGAGAGTTCCACAAGCGAAAATTGAGCGAGAACCATAGAAGTGTAATCAGGAAGACAGTAGATAACGATTGACATTGCATTTAAATGTTTGAAGATCAAACTTGACTGGAAAGCAAGAAGCCGGAAGAGAGTTCTACAAGCGAAAATAGAGCGAGAACCATAGAAGTGTAATCAGGAAGACAGTAGATAACGATTGACATTGCATTTAAATGTTTGAAGATCAAACTTGACTGGAAAGCAAGAAGCCGGGAGAGAGTTCTACAAGCGAAAATTGAGCGAGAACCATAGAAGTGTAATCAGGAAGACAGTAGATAACGATTGACATTGCATTTAAATGTTTGAAGATCAAAGTTGACTGGAAAGCAAGAAGCCGGAAGAGAGTTCCACAAGCGAAAATTGAGCGAGAACAATAGAAGAGTAATCAGGAAGACAGTAGATAACGATTGACATTGCATTTAAATGTTTGAAGATCAAAGTTGACTGGAAAGCAAGAAGCCGGGAGAGAGTTCTACAAGCGAAAATTGAGCGAGAACCATAGAAGTGTAATCAGGAAGACAGTAGATAACGATTGACATTGCATTTAAATGTTTGAAGATCAAAGTTGACTGGAAAGCAAGAAGCCGGGAGAGAGTTCTACAAGCGAAAATTGAGCGAGAACCATAGAAGTGTAATCAGGAAGACAGTAGATAACGATTGACATTGCATTTAAATGTTTGAAAAATTGGAAAGCAAGAAGCGGAGAGAACAAGCGAAAATTGAGCGAGAACCATAGAAATAATCAGGAAGACAATAGATAACGATTGACATTGCATTTAAATGTTTGAAGATCAAACTTGACTGGAAAGCAAGAAGCCGGGAGAGAGTTCTACAAGCGAAAATTGAGCGAGAACCATAGAAGTGTAATCAGGAAGACAGTAGATAACGATTGACATTGCATTTAAATGTTTGAAGATCAAAGTTGACTGGAAAGCAAGAAGCCGGAAGAGAGTTCTACAAGCGAAAATAGAGCGAGAACCATAGAAGTGTAATCAGGAAGACAGTAGATAACGATTGACATTGCATTTAAATGTTTGAAGATCAAAGTTGACTGGAAAGCAAGAAGCCGGAAGAGAGTTCTACAAGCGAAAATTGAGCGAGAACCATAGAAGTGTAATCAGGGAAGACAGTAGATAACGATTGACATTGCATTTAAATGTTTGAAGATCAAAAATTGACTGGAAAGCAAGAAGCCGGAAGAGAGTTCTACAAGCGAAAATTGAGCGAGAACCATAGAAGTGTAATCAGGAAGACAGTAGATAACGATTGACATTGCATTTAAATGTTTGAAGATCAAAGTTGACTGGAAAGCAAGAAGCCGGGAGAGAGTTCTACAAGCGAAAATTGAGCGAGAACCATAGAAGTGTAATCAGGAAGACAGTAGATAACGATTGACATTGCATTTAAATGTTTGAAGATCAAAGTTGACTGGAAAGCAAGAAGCCGGAAGAGAGTTCTACAAGCGAAAATAGAGCGAGATCCATAGAAGTGTAATCAGGAAGACAGTAGATAACGATTGACATTGCATTTAAATGTTTGAAGATCAAAGTTGACTGGAAAGCAAGAAGCCGGAAGAGAGTTCTACAAGCGAAAATTGAGCGAGAACAATAGAAGTGTAATCAGGAAGACAGTAGATAACGATTGACATTGCATTTAAATGTTTGAAGATCAAAGTTGACTGGAAAGCAAGAAGCCGGAAGAGAGTTCCACAAGCGAAAATTGAGCGAGAACCATAGAAGTGTAATCAGGAAGACAGTAGATAACGATTGACATTGCATTTAAATGTTTGAAGATCAAACTTGACTGGAAAGCAAGAAGCCGGAAGAGAGTTCTACAAGCGAAAATTGAGCGAGAACAATAGAAGAAGTAATCAGGAAGACAGTAGATAACGATTGACATTGCATTTAAATGTTTGAAGATCAAAGTTGACTGGAAAGCAAGAAGCCGGGAGAGAGTTCTACAAGCGAAAATTGAGCGAGAACCATAGAAGTGTAATCAGGAAGACAGTAGATAACGATTGACATTGCATTTAAATGTTTGAAGATCAAAGTTGACTGGAAAGCAAGAAGCCGGAAGAGAGTTCTACAAGCGAAAATTGAGCGAGAACAATAGAAGTGTAATCAGGAAGACAGTAGATAACGATTGACATTGCATTTAAATGTTTGAAGATCAAAGTTGACTGGAAAGCAAGAAGCCGGGAAGAGAGTTCCATACAAGCGAAAATTGAGCGAGAACAATAGAAGTGTAATCAGGAAGACAGTAGATAACGATTGACATTGCATTTAAATGTTTGAAGATCAAACTTGACTGGAAAGCAAGAAGCCGGAAGAGAGTTCTACAAGCGAAAATTGAGCGAGAACAATAGAAGTGTAATCAGGAAGACAGTAGATAACGATTGACATTGCATTTAAATGTTTGAAGATCAAAGTTGACTGGAAAGCAAGAAGCCGGAGAGAGTTCTACAAGCGAAAATTGAGCGAGAACCATAGAAGTGTAATCAGGAAGACAGTAGATAACGATTGACATTGCATTTAAATGTTTGAAGATCAAAGTTGACTGGAAAGCAAGAAGCCGGAAGAGAGTTCTACAAGCGAAAATTGAGCGAGAACCATAGAAGTGTAATCAGGAAGACAGTAGATAACGATTGACATTGCATTTAAATGTTTGAAGATCAAAGTTGACTGGAAAGCAAGAAGCCGGAAGAGAGTTCACAAGCGAAAAATTGAGCGAGAACCATAGAAGTGTAATCAGGAAGACAGTAGATAACGATTGACATTGCATTTAAATGTTTGAAGATCAAAGTTGACTGGAAAGCAAGAAGCCGGAAGAGAGTTCTACAAGCGAAAATTGAGCGAGAACCATAGAAGTGTAATCAGGAAGACAGTAGATAACGATTGACATTGCATTTAAATGTTTGAAGATCAAAGTTGACTGGAAAGCAAGAAGCCGGAAGAGAGTTCTACAAGCGAAAATTGAGCGAGAACAATAGAAGTGTAATCAGGAAGACAGTAGATAACGATTGACATTGCATTTAAATGTTTGAAGATCAAACTTGACTGGAAAGCAAGAAGCCGGGAAGAGAGTTCTACAAGCGAAAATTGAGCGAGAACAATAGAAGTGTAATCAGGAAGACAGTAGATAACGATTGACATTGCATTTAAATGTTTGAAGATCAAAGTTGACTGGAAAGCAAGAAGCCGGAAGAGAGTTCTACAAGCGAAAATTGAGCGAGAACCATAGAAGTGTAATCAGGAAGACAGTAGATAACGATTGACATTGCATTTAAAATTTTGAAGATCAAAGTTGACTGGAAAGCAAGAAGCCGGGAAGAGAGTTACACAAGCGAAAATTGAGCGAGAACAATAGAAGTGTAATCAGGAAGACAGTAGATAACGATTGACATTGCATTTAAATGTTTGAAGATCAAAGTTGACTGGAAAGCAAGAAGCCGGAAGAGAGTTCTACAAGCGAAAATTGAGCGAGAACAATAGAAGTGTAATCAGGAAGACAGTAGATAACGATTGACATTGCATTTAAATGTTTGAAGATCAAACTTGACTGGAAAGCAAGAAGCCGGAAGAGAGTTCTTAACAAGCGAAAATTGAGCGAGAACAATAGAAGTGTAATCAGGAAGACAGTAGATAACGATTGACATTGCATTTAAATGTTTGAAGATCAAAGTTGACTGGAAAGCAAGAAGCCGGGAGAGAGTTCCACAAGCGAAAAATTGAGCGAGAACAATAGAAGTGTAATCAGGAAGACAGTAGATAACGATTGACATTGCATTTAAATGTTTGAAGATCAAAGTTGACTGGAAAGCAAGAAGCCGGAAGAGAGTTCTACAAGCGAAAATTGAGCGAGAACCATAGAAGTGTAATCAGGAAGACAGTAGATAACGATTGACATTGCATTTAAATGTTTGAAGATCAAAGTTGACTGGAAAGCAAGAAGCCGGAAGAGAGTTCTACAAGCGAAAATTGAGCGAGAACCATAGAAGTGTAATCAGGAAGACAGTAGATAACGATTGACATTGCATTTAAATGTTTGAAGATCAAAGTTGACTGGAAAGCAAGAAGCCGGAAGAGAGTTCCACAAGCGAAAATTGAGCGAGAACCATAGAAGTGTAATCAGGAAGACAGTAGATAACGATTGACATTGCATTTAAATGTTTGAAGATCAAAGTTGACTGGAAAGCAAGAAGCCGGAAGAGAGTTCTACAAGCGAAAATTGAGCGAGAACCATAGAAGTGTAACAGGAAGACAGATAACGATTGACATTGCATTTAAATGTTTGAAATCAAAGTTGAGGAAAGCAAGAAGCCGGAAGAGAGTTCTACAAGCGAAAATTGAGCGAGAACAGTAGTAATCAGAAACAGTAGATAACGATTGACATTGCATTTAAATGTTTGAAGATCAAAAGTTGACTGGAAAGCAAGAAGCCGGAGAGAGTTCTACAAGCGAAAATTGAGCGAGAACAATAGAAGTGTAATCAGGAAGACAGTAGATAACGATTGACATTGCATTTAAATGTTTGAAGATCAAAGTTGACTGGAAAGCAAGAAGCCGGAAGAGAGTTCCACAAGCGAAAATTGAGCGAGAACCATAGAAGAGTAATCAGGAAGACAGTAGATAACGATTGACATTGCATTTAAATGTTTGAAGATCAAAGTTGACTGGAAAGCAAGAAGCCGGAAGAGAGTTCTACAAGCGAAAATTGAGCGAGAACAATAGAAGTAGTAATCAGGAAGACAGTAGATAACGATTGACATTGCGGAAGAGATTTAAATTTTGAAGATCAACGATTGATTGCTGGAAAGCAAGAAGCCGGAAGAGAGGGAGAGAGTTCAAGCGAAAATTGAGCGAGAACAATAGAAGTGTAATCAGGAAGACAGTAGATAACGATTGACATTGCATTTAAATGTTTGAAGATCAAACTTGACTGGAAAGCAAGAAGCCGGAAGAGAGTTCTACAAGCGAAAATTGAGCGAGAACCATAGAAGTGTAATCAGGAAGACAGTAGATAACGATTGACATTGCATTTAAATGTTTGAAGATCAAAGTTGACTGGAAAGCAAGAAGCCGGAAGAGAGTTCTACAAGCGAAAAATTGAGCGAGAACCATAGAAGTGTAATCAGGAAGACAGTAGATAACGATTGACATTGCATTTAAATGTTTGAAGATCAAACTTGACTGGAAAGCAAGAAGCCGGAAGAGAGTTCTACAAGCGAAAATTGAGCGAGAACCATAGAAGTGTAATCAGGAAGACAGTAGATAACGATTGACATTGCATTTAAATGTTTGAAGATCAAACTTGACTGGAAAGCAAGAAGCCGGAAGAGAGTTCTACAAGCGAAAAATTGAGCGAGAACCATAGAAGTGTAATCAGGAAGACAGTAGATAACGATTGACATTGCATTTAAATGTTTGAAGATCAAAGTTGACTGGAAAGCAAGAAGCCGGAAGAGAGTTCCACAAGCGAAAATTGAGCGAGAACAATAGAAGTGTAATCAGGAAGACAGTAGATAACGATTGACATTGCATTTAAATGTTTGAAGATCAAAGTTGACTGGAAAGCAAGAAGCCGGAAGAGAGTTCCACAAGCGAAAATTGAGCGAGAACAATAGAAGAGTAATCAGGAAGACAGTAGATAACGATTGACATTGCATTTAAATGTTTGAAGATCAAACTTGACTGGAAAGCAAGAAGCCGGAAGAGAGTTCTACAAGCGAAAATTGAGCGAGAACCATAGAAGTGTAATCAGGAAGACAGTAGATAACGATTGACATTGCATTTAAATGTTTGAAGATCAAACTTGACTGGAAAGCAAGAAGCCGGAAGAGACTTTCACAAATGAAGATTGAGCGAGAACAATAGAAGTGTAATCAGGAAGACAGTAGATAACGATTGACATTGCATTTAAATGTTTGAAGATCAAAGTTTGACTGGAAAGCAAGAAGCCGGAGAGAGTTCCACAAGCGAAAATTGAGCGAGAACAATAGAAGTGTAATCAGGAAGACAGTAGATAACGATTGACATTGCATTTAAATGTTTGAAGATCAAAGTTGACTGGAAAGCAAGAAGCCGGAAGAGAGTTCTACAAGCGAAAATTGAGCGAGAACCATAGAAGTGTAATCAGGAAGACAGTAGATAACGATTGACATTGCATTTAAATGTTTGAAGATCAAACTTGACTGGAAAGCAAGAAGCCGGGAGAGAGTTCTACAAGCGAAAATTGAGCGAGAACCATAGAAGTGTAATCAGGAAGACAGTAGATAACGATTGACATTGCATTTAAATGTTTGAAGATCAAAGTTGACTGGAAAGCAAGAAGCCGGAAGAGAGTTCTACAAGCGAAAATTGAGCGAGAACCATAGAAGTGTAATCAGGAAGACAGTAGATAACGATTGACATTGCATTTAAATGTTTGAAGATCAAACTTGACTGGAAAGCAAGAAGCCGGAAGAGAGTTCACAAGCGAAAATTGAGCGAGAACCATAGAAGTGTAATCAGGAAGACAGTAGATAACGATTGACATTGCATTTAAATGTTTGAAGATCAAACTTGACTGGAAAGCAAGAAGCCGGGAGAGAGTTCTACAAGCGAAAATTGAGCGAGAACCATAGAAGTGTAATCAGGAAGACAGTAGATAACGATTGACATTGCATTTAAATGTTTGAAGATCAAAGTTGACTGGAAAGCAAGAAGCCGGAGAGAGTTCTACAAGCGAAAATTGAGCGAGAACAATAGAAGTGTAATCAGGAAGACAGTAGATAACGATTGACATTGCATTTAAATGTTTGAAGATCAAAGTTGACTGGAAAGCAAGAAGCCGGAAGAGAGTTCCACAAGCGAAAATTGAGCGAGAACCATAGAAGTGTAATCAGGAAGACAGTAGATAACGATTGACATTGCATTTAAATGTTTGAAGATCAAACTTGACTGGAAAGCAAGAAGCCGGAAGAGAGTTCTACAAGCGAAAATTGAGCGAGAACCATAGAAGTGTAATCAGGAAGACAGTAGATAACGATTGACATTGCATTTAAATGTTTGAAGATCAACTTGTTGACTGGAAAGCAAGAAGCCGGAGCGAGAGAGTTCAGGAAGACAAGCGAAAATTGAGCGAGAACAATAGAAGAGTAATCAGGAAGACAGTAGATAACGATTGACATTGCATTTAAATGTTTGAAGATCAAAGTTGACTGGAAAGCAAGAAGCCGGAAGAGAGTTCTTCAAGCGAAAATTGAGCGAGAACCATAGAAGTGTAATCAGGAAGACAGTAGATAACGATTGACATTGCATTTAAATGTTTGAAGATCAAACTTGACTGGAAAGCAAGAAGCCGGAAGAGAGTTCTACAAGCGAAAATTGAGCGAGAACAATAGAAGAGTAATCAGGAAGACAGTAGATAACGATTGACATTGCATTTAAATGTTTGAAGATCAAAGTTGACTGGAAAGCAAGAAGCCGGAAGAGAGTTCCACAAGCGAAAATTGAGCGAGAACCATAGAAGTGTAATCAGGAAGACAGTAGATAACGATTGACATTGCATTTAAATGTTTGAAGATCAAAGTTGACTGGAAAGCAAGAAGCCGGAAGAGAGTTCTACAAGCGAAAATTGAGCGAGAACAATAGAAGTGTAATCAGGAAGACAGTAGATAACGATTGACATTGCATTTAAATGTTTGAAGATCAAAGTTGACTGGAAAGCAAGAAGCCGGAAGAGAGTTCCACAAGCGAAAATTGAGCGAGAACAATAGAAGTGTAATCAGGAAGACAGTAGATAACGATTGACATTGCATTTAAATGTTTGAAGATCAAACTTGACTGGAAAGCAAGAAGCCGGAAGAGAGTTCTACAAGCGAAAATTGAGCGAGAACCATAGAAGTGTAATCAGGAAGACAGTAGATAACGATTGACATTGCATTTAAATGTTTGAAGATCAAAGTTGACTGGAAAGCAAGAAGCCGGAAGAGAGTTCTACAAGCGAAAATTGAGCGAGAACCATAGAAGTGTAATCAGGAAGACAGTAGATAACGATTGACATTGCATTTAAATGTTTGAAGATCAAAGTTGACTGGAAAGCAAGAAGCCGGAAGAGAGTTCTACAAGCGAAAATTGAGCGAGAGAACAATAGAAGTGTAATCAGGAAGACAGTAGATAACGATTGACATTGCATTTAAATGTTTGAAGATCAAACTTGACTGGAAAGCAAGAAGCCGGGAGAGAGTTCCACAAGCGAAAATTGAGCGAGAACCATAGAAGTGTAATCAGGAAGACAGTAGATAACGATTGACATTGCATTTAAATGTTTGAAGATCAAAGTTGACTGGAAAGCAAGAAGCCGGAAGAGAGTTCTACAAGCGAAAATTGATAGAAGTGTAATCAGGAAGACAGTAGATAACGATTGACATTGCATTTAAATGTTTGAAGATCAAACTTGACTGGAAAGCAAGAAGCCGGGAGAGAGTTCTACAAGCGAAAATTGAGCGAGAACCATAGAAGTGTAATCAGGAAGACAGTAGATAACGATTGACATTGCATTTAAATGTTTGAAGATCAAAGTTGACTGGAAAGCAAGAAGCCGGGAAGAGAGTTCTACAAGCGAAAATTGAGCGAGAGAACCATAGAAGTGTAATCAGGAAGACAGTAGATAACGATTGACATTGCATTTAAATGTTTGAAGATCAAACTTGACTGGAAAGCAAGAAGCCGGAGAGAGTTCTACAAGCGAAAATTGAGCGAGAACCATAGAAGTGTAATCAGGAAGACAGTAGATAACGATTGACATTGCATTTAAATGTTTGAAGATCAAAGTTGACTGGAAAGCAAGAAGCCGGAAGAGAGTTCTACAAGCGAAAATTGAGCGAGAACCATAGAAGTGTAATCAGGAAGACAGTAGATAACGATTGACATTGCATTTAAATGTTTGAAGATCAAAGTTGACTGGAAAGCAAGAAGCCGAAAAGAGAGTTAACAAGACGAAAATTGAGCGAGAACAATAGAAGAGTAATCAGGAAGACAGAGATAACGATTGCCATTGTATTTAAATGTTTGAAGATCAAAGTTTGAAGATGGAAAGCAAGAAGCCGGAAGAGAGTTCTACAAGCGAAAATTGAGCGAGAACCATAGAAGTGTAATCAGGAAGACAGTAGATAACGATTGACATTGCATTTAAATGTTTGAAGATCAAACTTGACTGGAAAGGAAGAAGCCGGAAGAGAGTTCTACAAGCGAAAATTGAGCGAGAACCATAGAAGTGTAATCAGGAAGACAGTAGATAACGATTGACATTGCATTTAAATGTTTGAAGATCAAAGTTGACTGGAAAGCAAGAAGCCGGGAGAGAGTTCAGGAAGACACAAGCGAAAATTGAGCGAGAACAATAGAAGAGTAATCAGGAAGACAGTAGATAACGATTGACATTGCATTTAAATGTTTGAAGATCAAACTTGACTGGAAAGCAAGAAGCCGGAAGAGAGTTCTACAAGCGAAAATTGAGCGAGAACAATAGAAGTGTAATCAGGAAGACAGTAGATAACGATTGACATTGCATTTAAATGTTTGAAGATCAAAGTTGACTGGAAAGCAAGAAGCCGGAAGAGAGTTCTACAAGCGAAAATTGAGCGAGAACAATAGAAGAGTAATCAGGAAGACAGTAGATAACGATTGACATTGCATTTAAATGTTTGAAGATCAAAGTTGACTGGAAAGCAAGAAGCCGGAAGAGAGTTCTACAAGCGAAAATTGAGCGAGAACAATAGAAGTGTAATCAGGAAGACAGTAGATAACGATTGACATTGCATTTAAATGTTTGAAGATCAAAGTTGACTGGAAAGCAAGAAGCCGGAAGAGAGTTCCACAAGCGAAAATTGAGCGAGAACAATAGAAGTGTAATCAGGAAGACAGTAGATAACGATTGACATTGCATTTAAATGTTTGAAGATCAAACTTGACTGGAAAGCAAGAAGCCGGAAGAGAGTTCTACAAGCGAAAATTGAGCGAGAACAATAGAAGTGTAATCAGGAAGACAGTAGATAACGATTGACATTGCATTTAAATGTTTGAAGATCAAACTTGACTGGAAAGCAAGAAGCCGGAAGAGAGTTCCACAAATGAAGATTGAGCGAGAACAATAGAAGTGTAATCAGGAAGACAGTAGATAACGATTGACATTGCATTTAAATGTTTGAAGATCAAAGTTGACTGGAAAGCAAGAAGCCGGAAGAGAGTTCCACAAGCGAAAATTGAGCGAGAACAATAGAAGTGTAATCAGGAAGACAGTAGATAACGATTGACATTGCATTTAAATGTTTGAAGATCAAACTTGACTGGAAAGCAAGAAGCCGGAAGAGAGTTCTACAAGCGAAAATTGAGCGAGAACAATAGAAGAGTAATCAGGAAGACAGTAGATAACGATTGACATTGCATTTAAATGTTTGAAGATCAAAGTTGACTGGAAAGCAAGAAGCCGGAAGAGAGTTCCACAAGCGAAAATTGAGCGAGAACCATAGAAGTGTAATCAGGAAGACAGTAGATAACGATTGACATTGCATTTAAATGTTTGAAGATCAAAGTTGACTGGAAAGCAAGAAGCCGGAAGAGAGTTCCACAAGCGAAAATTGAGCGAGAACCATAGAAGTGTAATCAGGAAGACAGTAGATAACGATTGACATTGCATTTAAATGTTTGAAGATCAAAGTTGACTGGAAAGCAAGAAGCCGGAAGAGAGTTCTACAAGCGAAAAATTGAGCGAGAACAATAGAAGTGTAATCAGGAAGACAGTAGATAACGATTGACATTGCATTTAAATGTTTGAAGATCAAAGTTGACTGGAAAGCAAGAAGCCGGAAGAGAGTTCCACAAGCGAAAATTGAGCGAGAACAATAGAAGAGTAATCAGGAAGACAGTAGATAACGATTGACATTGCATTTAAATTTAAAATATTTGAAGATCAAAAGTTGACTGGAAAGCAAGAAGCCGGAAGAGAGTTCCACAAGCGAAAATTGAGCGAGAACAATAGAAGAGTAATCAGGAAGACAGTAGATAACGATTGGCATTGCATTTAAATGTTTGAAGATCAAAGTTGACTGGAAAGCAAGAAGCCGGAAGAGAGTTCCACAAGGGAAAATTGAGCGAGAACAATAGAAGTGTAATCAGGAAGACAGTAGATAACGATTGACATTGCATTTAAATTTTTGAAGATCAAAGTTGACTGGAAAGCAAGAAGCCGGAAGAGAGTTCCACAAGCGAAAATTGAGCGAGAACAATAGAAGAGTAATCAGGAAGACAGTAGATAACGATTGGCATTGCATTTAAATGTTTGAAGATCAAAGTTGACTGGAAAGCAAGAAGCCGGAAGAGAGTTCCACAAGCGAAAATTGAGCGGGAACAATAGAAGAGTAATCAGGAAGACAGTAGATAACGATTGACATTGCATTTAAATTTTGGAAGATCAAAGTTGAGTGGAAAGCAAGAAGCCGGAAGAGAGTTCCACAAGCGAAAATTGAGCGAGAACAATAGAAGTGTAATCAGGAAGACAGTAGATAACGATTGACATTGCATTTTTAAATGTTTGAAGATCAAAGTTGACTGGAAAGCAAGAAGCCGGAAGAGAGTTCCACAAGCGAAAATTGAGCGAGAACAATAGAAGAGTAATCAGGAAGACAGTAGATAACGATTGACATTGCATTTAAATGTTTGAAGATCAAAGTTGACTGGAAAGCAAGAAGCCGGAAGAGAGTTCCACAAGCGAAAATTGAGCGAGAACAATAGAAGTGTAATCAGGAAGACAGTAGATAACGATTGACATTGCATTTAAATTTTGAAGATCAAAGTTGACTGGAAAGCAAGAAGCCGGAAGAGAGTTCCACAAGCGAAAATTGAGCGAGAACAATAGAAGTGTAATCAGGAAGACAGTAGATAACGATTGACATTGCATTTAAATGTTGGAAGATCAAACTTGACTGGAAAGCAAGAAGCCGGAAGAGAGTTCTACAAGCGAAAATTGAGCGAGAACCATAGAAGTGTAATCAGGAAGACAGTAGATAACGATTGATATTGCATTTAAATGTTTGAAGATCAAACTTGACTGGAAAGCAAGAAGCCGGGAGAGAGTTCTACAAGCGAAAATTGAGCGAGAACAATAGAAGTGTAATAGGGAAGACAGTAGATAACGATTGGCATTGCATTTAAATGTTTGAAGATCAAAGTTGACTGGAAAGCAAGAAGCCGGAAGAGAGTTCCACAAGCGAAAATTGAGCGGGAACAATAGAAGAGTAATCAGGAAGACAGTAGATAACGATTGGCATTGCATTTAAATGTTTGAAGATCAAAGTTGACTGGAAAGCAAGAAGCCGGAAGAGAGTTCTACAAGCGAAAATTGAGCGAGAACCATAGAAGTGTAATCAGGAAGACAGTAGATAACGATTGACATTGCATTTAAATGTTTGAAGATCAAACTTGACTGGAAAGCAAGAAGCCGGAAGAGAGTTCTACAAGCGAAAATTGAGCGAGAACAATAGAAGAGTAATCAGGAAGACAGTAGATAACGATTGACATTTCATTTAAATTTTTGAAGATCAAAGTTGACTGGAAAGCAAGAAGCCGGAAGAGAGTTCCACAAGCGAAAATTGAGCGAGAACAATAGAAGTGTAATCAGGAAGACAGTAGATAACGATTGACATTGCATTTAAATGTTTGAAGATCAAAGTTGACTGGAAAGCAAGAAGCCGGAAGAGAGTTCCACAAGCGAAAATTGAGCGAGAAACAATAGAAGAGTAATCAGGAAGACAGTAGATAACGATTGACATTGCATTTAAATGTTTGAAGATCAAACTTGACTGGAAATCAAGAAGCCGGGAGAGAGTTCTACAAGCGAAAATTGAGCGAGAACAATAGAAGTGTAATCAGGAAGACAGTAGATAACGATTGACATTGCATTTAAATGTTTGAAGATCAAAGTTGACTGGAAAGCAAGAAGCCGGAAGAGAGTTCCACAAGCGAAAATTGAGCGAGAACAATAGAAGTGTAATCAGGAAGACAGTAGATAACGATTGACATTGCATTTAAATGTTTGAAGATCAAAGTTGACTGGAAAGCAAGAAGCCGGAGAGAGTTCCACAAGCGAAAATTGAGCGAGAACAATAGAAGTGTAATCAGGAAGACAGTAGATAACGATTGACATTGCATTTAAATGTTTGAAGATCAAAGTTGACTGGAAAGCAAGAAGCCGGAAGAGAGTTCCACAAGCGAAAATTGAGCGAGAACAATAGAAGTGTAATCAGGAAGACAGTAGATAACGATTGACATTGCATTTAAATGTTTGAAGATCAAAGTTGACTGGAAAGCAAGAAGCCGGAAGTAATCAGGAAGAGTTCCACAAGCGAAAATTGAGCGAGAACAATAGAAGAGTAATCAGGAAGACAGTAGATAACGATTGACATTGCATTTAAATTTTTGAAGATCAAAGTTGACTGGAAAGCAAGAAGCCGGAAGAGAGTTCTACAAGCGAAAATTGAGCGAGAACAATAGAAGTGTAATCAGGAAGACAGTAGATAACGATTGACATTGCATTTAAATGTTTGAAGATCAAAGTTGACTGGAAAGCAAGAAGCCGGAAGAGAGTTCCATTTAAATGTTTGAACAAGCGAAAATTGAGCGAGAACCATAGAAGTGTAATCAGGAAGACAGTAGATAACGATTGACATTGCATTTAAATGTTTGAAGATCAAACTTGACTGGAAAGCAAGAAGCCGGAAAGAGAGTTCCACAAGCGAAAATTGAGCGAGAACAATAGAAGTGTAATCAGGAAGACAGTAGATAACGATTGACATTGCATTTAAATGTTTGAAGATCAAACTTGACTGGAAAGCAAGAAGCCGGAAGAGAGTTCTACAAGCGAAAATTGAGCGAGAACAATAGAAGTGTAATCAGGAAGACAGTAGATAACGATTGACATTGCATTTTAAATGTTTGAAGATCAAACTTGACTGGAAAGCAAGAAGCCGGAAGAGAGTTCTACAAGCGAAAATTGAGCGAGAACCATAGAAGTGTAATCAGGAAGACAGTAGATAACGATTGACATTGCATTTAAATGTTTGAAGATCAAAGTTGACTGGAAAGCAAGAAGCCGGAAGAGAGTTCCACAAGCGAAAATTGAGCGAGAACAATAGAAGTGTAATCAGGAAGACAGTAGATAACGATTGACATTGCATTTAAATGTTTGAAGATCAAAGTTGACTGGAAAGCAAGAAGCCGGAAGAGAGTTCCACAAGCGAAAATTGAGCGAGAACAATAGAAGTGTAATCAGGAAGACAGTAGATAACGATTGACATTGCATTTAAATGTTTGAAGATCAAAGTTGACTGGAAAGCAAGAAGCCGGAAGAGAGTTCCACAAGCGAAAATTGAGCGAGAACAATAGAAGTGTAATCAGGAAGACAGTAGATAACGATTGACATTGCATTTAAATGTTTGAAGATCAAAGTTGACTGGAAAGCAAGAAGCCGGAAGAGAGTTCCACAAGCGAAAATTGAGCGAGAACAATAGAAGTGTAATCAGGAAGACAGTAGATAACGATTGACATTGCATTTAAAATGTTTGAAGATCAAAGTTGACTGGAAAGCAAGAAGCCGGAAGAGAGTTCTACAAGCGAAAATTGAGCGAGAAACAATAGAAGTGTAATCAGGAAGACAGTAGATAACGATTGACATTGCATTTAAATGTTTGAAGATCAAAGTTGACTGGAAAGCAAGAAGCCATAGAAGGTAAAGAGAGTTGACATTGCATTTAAAGTTTGAAGAAAATTGAGCGAGAAAATAGAAGAGTAATCAGGAAGAAGACAGTAGATAACGATTGACATTGCATTTAAATGTTTGAAGATCAAAGTTGACTGGAAAGCAAGAAGCCGGAAGAGAGTTCCACAAGCGAAAATTGAGCGAGAACAATAGAAGTGTAATCAGGAAGACAGTAGATAACGATTGACATTGCATTTAAATGTTTGAAGATCAAAGTTGACTGGAAAGCAAGAAGCCGGAAGAGAGTTCCACAAGCGAAAATTGAGCGAGAACAATAGAAGAGTAATCAGGAAGACAGTAGATAACGATTGACATTGCATTTAAATGTTTGAAGATCAAAGTTGACTGGAAAGCAAGAAGCCGGAAGAGAGTTCTACAAGCGAAAATTGAGCGAGAACAATAGAAGAGTAATCAGGAAGACAGTAGATAACGATTGACATTGCATTTAAATGTTTGAAGATCAAAGTTGACTGGAAAGCAAGAAGCCGAAAAGAGAAACAAGCGAAAATTGAGCGAGAACAATAGAAGAGTAATCAGGAAGACAGTAGATAACGATTGACATTGCATTTAAATGTTTGAAGATCAAACTTGACTGGAAAGCAAGAAGCCGGAAGAGAGTTCCACAAGCGAAAATTGAGCGAGAACAATAGAAGAGTAATCAGGAAGACAGTAGATAACGATTGACATTGCATTTAAATGTTTGAAGATCAAAGTTGACTGGAAAGCAAGAAGCCGGAAGAGAGTTCTACAAGCGAAAAATTGAGCGAGAACAATAGAAGTGTAATCAGGAAGACAGTAGATAACGATTGACATTGCATTTAAATGTTTGAAGATCAAAGTTGACTGGAAAGCAAGAAGCCGGAAGAGAGTTCACAAGCGAAAATTGAGCGAGAACAATAGAAGTGTAATCAGGAAGACAGTAGATAACGATTGACATTGCATTTAAATGTTTGAAGATCAAAGTTGACTGGAAAGCAAGAAGCCGGAAGAGAGTTCCACAAGCGAAAATTGAGCGAGAACAATAGAAGTGTAATCAGGAAGACAGTAGATAACGATTGACATTGCATTTAAATGTTTGAAGATCAAAGTTGACTGGAAAGCAAGAAGCCGGAAGAGAGTTCCACAAGCGAAAATTGAGCGAGAACCATAGAAGTGTAATCAGGAAGACAGTAGATAACGATTGACATTGCATTTAAATGTTTGAAGATCAAACTTGACTGGAAAGCAAGAAGCCGGAAGAGAGTTCTACAAGCGAAAATTGAGCGAGAACAATAGAAGTGTAATCAGGAAGACAGTAGATAACGATTGACATTGCATTTAAATGTTTGAAGATCAAAGTTGACTGGAAAGCAAGAAGCCGGAAGAGAGTTCCACAAGCGAAAATTGAGCGAGAACAATAGAAGAGTAATCAGGAAGACAGTAGATAACGATTGACATTGCATTTAAATGTTTGAAGATCAAACTTGACTGGAAAGCAAGAAGCCGGAAGAGAGTTCTACAAGCGAAAATTGAGCGAGAACAATAGAAGAGTAATCAGGAAGACAGTAGATAACGATTGACATTGCATTTAAATGTTTGAAGATCAAACTTGACTGGAAAGCAAGAAGCCGGAAGAGAGTTCTACAAGCGAAAATTGAGCGAGAACAATAGAAGTGTAATCAGGAAGACAGTAGATAACGATTGACATTGCATTTAAATGTTTGAAGATCAAAGTTGACTGGAAAGCAAGAAGCGGAAGAGAGTTCTACAAGCGAAAATTGAGCGAGAACCATAGAAGTGTAATCAGGAAGACAGTAGATAACGATTGACATTGCATTTAAATGTTTGAAGATCAAAGTTGACTGGAAAGCAAGAAGCCGGAAGAGAGTTCTACAAGCGAAAATTGAGCGAGAACAATAGAAGTGTAATCAGGAAGACAGTAGATAACGATTGACATTGCATTTAAATGTTTGAAGATCAAACTTGACTGGAAAGCAAGAAGCCGGAAGAGAGTTCTACAAGCGAAAATTGAGCGAGAACCATAGAAGTGTAATCAGGAAGACAGTAGATAACGATTGACATTGCATTTAAATGTTTGAAGATCAAACTTGACTGGAAAGCAAGAAGCCGGAAGAGAGTTCTGCAAGCGAAAATTGAGCGAGAACAATAGAAGTGTAATCAGGAAGACAGTAGATAACGATTGACATTGCATTTAAATGTTTGAAGATCAAAGTTGACTGGAAATCAAGAAGCCGGAAGAGAGTTCTACAAGCGAAAATTGAGCGAGAACCATAGAAGTGTAATCAGGAAGACAGTAGATAACGATTGACATTGCATTTAAATGTTTGAAGATCAAAGTTGACTGGAAAGCAAGAAAAGCCGGAAGAGAGTTCTACAAGCGAAAATTGAGCGAGAACAATAGAAGTGTAATCAGGAAGACAGTAGATAACGATTGACATTGCATTTAAATGTTTGAAGATCAAACTTGACTGGAAAGCAAGAAGCCGGGAGAGAGTTCTACAAGCGAAAATTGAGCGAGAACCATAGAAGAGTAATCAGGAAGACAGTAGATAACGATTGACATTGCATTTAAATGTTTGAAGATCAAAGTTGACTGGAAAGCAAGAAGCCGGAAGAGAGTTCTACAAGCGAAAATTGAGCGAGAACAATAGAAGTGTAATCAGGAAGACAGTAGATAACGATTGACATTGCATTTAAATGTTTGAAGATCAAAGTTGACTGGAAAGCAAGAAGCCGGAAGAGAGTTCACAAGCGAAAATTGAGCGAGAACAATAGAAGTGTAATCAGGAAGACAGTAGATAACGATTGACATTGCATTTAAATGTTTGAAGATCAAACTTGACTGGAAAGCAAGAAGCCGGAAGAGAGTTCTGCAAGCGAAAATTGAGCGAGAACAATAGAAGTGTAATCAGGAAGACAGTAGATAACGATTGACATTGCATTTTAAATGTTTGAAGATCAAAGTTGACTGGAAAGCAAGAAGCCGGAAGAGAGTTCTGACACAAGCGAAAAAATTGAGCGAGAAACAATAGAAGTGTAATCAGGAAGACAGTAGATAACGATTGACATTGCATTTAAATGTTTGAAGATCAAAGTTGACTGGAAAGCAAGAAGCCGGAAGAGAGTTCTACAAGCGAAAATTGAGCGAGAACCATAGAAGTGTAATCAGGAAGACAGTAGATAACGATTGACATTGCATTTAAATGTTTGAAGATCAAAGTTGACTGGAAAGCAAGAAGCCGGAAGAGAGTTAATCACAAGCGAAAATTGAGCGAGAACAATAGAAGTGTAATCAGGAAGACAGTAGATAACGATTGACATTGCATTTAAATGTTTGAAGATCAAACTTGACTGGAAAGCAAGAAGCCGGAAGAGAGTTCTACAAGCGAAAATTGAGCGAGAACAATAGAAGTGTAATCAGGAAGACAGTAGATAACGATTGACATTGCATTTAAATGTTTGAAGATCAAAGTTGACTGGAAAGCAAGAAGCCGGAAGAGAGTTCCAGCGAAAATTGAGCGAGAACCATAGAAAATCAGGAAGACAGTAGAGAAACAAACTTGATGGAAAGCAAGAAGGGAGTAATCAAGGAAGACATAGAAGTAATAGTAGATAACGATTGACATTGCATTTAAATGTTTGAAGATCAAAGTTGACTGGAAAGCAAGAAGCCGGAAGAGAGTTCCACAAGCGAAAATTGAGCGAGAACCATAGAAGTGTAATCAGGAAGACAGTAGATAACGATTGACATTGCATTTAAATGTTTGAAGATCAAACTTGACTGGAAAGCAAGAAGCCGGAAGAGAGTTCCACAAGCGAAAATTGAGCGAGAACCATAGAAGTGTAATCAGGAAGACAGTAGATAACGATTGACATTGCATTTAAATGTTTGAAGATCAAACTTGACTGGAAAGCAAGAAGCCGGAAGAGAGTTCTACAAGCGAAAATTGAGCGAGAACCATAGAAGTGTAATCAGGAAGACAGTAGATAACGATTGACATTGCATTTAAATTTAAACTTGACTGGAAAGCAAGAAGCCGGAAGAGAGTTTGAAGATCAAAGTTGACTAGATAACGATTGAATTGCATTTAAAAAGATCAAACTTGACTGGAAAGCATGAGAAGCCGGAAGAGCAAGCGAAAATTGAGCGAGAACAATAGAAGTGTAATCAGGAAGACAGTAGATAACGATTGACATTGCATTTAAATGTTTGAAGATCAAAGTTGACTGGAAAGCAAGAAGCCGGGAGAGAGTTCTACAAGCGAAAATTGAGAACCATAGAAGTGTAATCAGGAAGAAGTAGATAACGATTGACATTGCATTTAAATGTTTGAAGATCAAATCTTGACTGGAAAGCAAGAAGCCGGGAAGTTCTACAAGCGAAAATTGAGCGAGAACAATAGAAGATAATCAGGAAGACAGTTGACATTGCATTTAAATGTTTGAAGATCAAACATGACTGGAAAGCAAGAAGCCGGAAGAGAGTTCTGCAAGCGAAAATTGAGCGAGAACCATAGAAGTGTAATCAGGAAGACAGTAGATAACGATTGACATTGCATTTAAATGTTTGAAGATCAAACATGACTGGAAAGCAAGAAGCCGGAAGAGAGTTCCACAAGCGAAAATTGAGCGAGAACCATAGAAGTGTAATCAGGAAGACAGTAGATTACGATTGACATTGCATTTAAATGTTTGAAGATCAAAGTTGACTGGAAAGCAAGAAGCCGGAAGAGAGTTCTACAAGCGAAAATTGAGCGAGAACCATAGAAGTGTAATCAGGAAGACAGTAGATAACGATTGACATTGCATTTAAATGTTTGAAGATCAAACTTGACTGGAAAGCAAGAAGCCGGAAGAGAGTTCACAAGCGAAAATTGAGCGAGAACAATAGAAGTGTAATCAGGAAGACAGTAGATAACGATTGACATTGCATTTAAATGTTTGAAGATCAAACTTGACTGGAAAGCAAGAAGCCGGAAGAGAGTTCTACAAGCGAAAATTGAGCGAGAACAATAGAAGTGTAATCAGGAAGACAGTAGATAACGATTGACATTGCATTTAAATGTTTGAAGATCAAAGTTGACTGGAAAGCAAGAAGCCGGAAGAGAGTTCTACAAGCGAAAATTGAGCGAGAACAATAGAAGTGTAATCAGGAAGACAGTAGATAACGATTGACATTGCATTTAAATGTTTGAAGATCAAACTTGACTGGAAAGCAAGAAGCCGGAAGAGAGTTCTACAAGCGAAAAATTGAGCGAGAACAATAGAAGTGTAATCAGGAAGACAGTAGATAACGATTGACATTGCATTTAAATGTTTGAAGATCAAACTTGACTGGAAAGCAAGAAGCCGGAAGAGAGTTCCACAAGCGAAAATTGAGCGAGAACCATAGAAGTGTAATCAGGAAGACAGTAGATAACGATTGACATTGCATTTAAATGTTTGAAGATCAAAGTTGACTGGAAAGCAAGAAGCCGGAAGAGAGTTCTACAAGCGAAAATTGAGCGAGAACAATAGAAGTGTAATCAGGAAGACAGTAGATAACGATTGACATTGCATTTAAATGTTTGAAGATCAAAGTTGACTGGAAAGCAAGAAGCCGGAAGAGAGTTCCACAAGCGAAAATTGAGCGAGAACAATAGAACTGTAATTAGGAAGACAGTAGATAACGATTGACATTGCATTTAAATGTTTGAAGATCAAACTTGACTGGAAAGCAAGAAGCCGGAAGAGAGTTCTGCAAGCGAAAATTGAGCGAGAACAATAGAAGTGTAATCAGGAAGACAGTAGATAACGATTGACATTGCATTTAAATGTTTGAAGATCAAACTTGACTGGAAAGCAAGAAGCCGGGAGAGAGTTCTACAAGCGAAAATTGAGCGAGAACCATAGAAGTGTAATCAGGAAGACAGTAGATAACGATTGACATTGCATTTAAATGTTTGAAGATCAAACGATTGACTGCATTTAAAAAGCAAGAAGCCGGAAGAGAGTTCTACAAGCGAAAATTGAGCGAGAACAATAGAAGTGTAATCAGGAAGACAGTAGATAACGATTGACATTGCATTTAAATGTTTGAAGATCAAACTTGACTGGAAAGCAAGAAGCCGGAAGAGAGTTCTGCAAAAAAAAAATTGAGCGAGAACCATAGAAGTGTAATCAGGAAGACAGTAGATAACGATTGACATTGCATTTAAATGTTTGAAGATCAAACTTGACTGGAAAGCAAGAAGCCGGAGAGAGTTCTACAAGCGAAAATTGAGCGAGAACCATAGAAGTGTAATCAGGAAGACAGTAGATAACGATTGACATTGCATTTAAATGTTTGAAGATCAAACATTGACTGGAAAGCAAGAAGCCGGAAGAGAGTTCTACAAGCGAAAATTGAGCGAGAACAATAGAAGTGTAATCAGGAAGACAGTAGATAACGATTATTGCATTTAAATGTTTGAAGATCAAAGTTGACTGGAAAGCAAGAAGCCGGAAGAGAGTTGCTGCAAGCGAAAATTGAGCGAGAACCATAGAAGTGTAATCAGGAAGACAGTAGATAACGATTGACATTGCATTTAAATGTTTGAAGATCAAACTTGACTGGAAAGCAAGAAGCCGGAAGAGAGTTCTACAAGCGAAAATTGAGCGAGAACCATAGAAGTGTAATCAGGAAGACAGTAGATAACGATTGACATTGCATTTAAATGTTTGAAGATCAAACTTGACTGGAAAGCAAGAAGCCGGAAGAGAGTTCTACAAGCGAAAATTGAGCGAGAACAATAGAAGTGTAATCAGGAAGACAGTAGATAACGATTGACATTGCATTTAAATGTTTGAAGATCAAAGTTGACTGGAAAGCAAGAAGCCGGGAGAGAGTTCTACAAGCGAAAATTGAGCGAGAACCATAGAAGTGTAATCAGGAAGACAGTAGATAACGATTGACATTGCATTTAAATGTTTGAAGATCAAACTTGACTGGAAAGCAAGAAGCCGAAAGAGAGTTACACAAGCGAAAATTGAGCGAGAACCATAGAAGTGTAATCAGGAAGACAGTAGATAACGATTGACATTGCATTTAAATGTTTGAAGATCAAACTTGACTGGAAAGCAAGAAGCCGGAAGAGAGTTCTACAAGCGAAAATTGAGCGAGAACAATAGAAGTGTAATCAGGAAGACAGTAGATAACGATTGACATTGCATTTAAATGTTTGAAGATCAAACTTGACTGGGCAAGAAGCCGGGAGAGAGTTCCGGAAAATTGAGCGAGTTCATAGAAGTGTAATCAGGAAGACAGTAGATAACGATTGAAGCGAAATGTTTTGAGCGGAAGAGAGAAAATTGAGCGAGAATAGAAGTGTAATCAGGAAGACAGTAGATAACAGGAAGATTGACGATTGCATTGCATTTAAATGTTTGAAGATCAAACTTGACTGGAAAGCAAGAAGCCGGAAGGGAGAGAGTTGAGCAAGCGAAAATTGAGCGAGAACAATAGAAGTTTGTAATCAGGAAGACAGTAGATAACGATTGACATTGCATTTAAATGTTTGAAGATCAAACTTGACTGGAAAGCAAGAAGCCGGAAGAGAGTTCTACAAGCGAAAATTGAGCGAGAACCATAGAAGTGTAATCAGGAAGACAGTAGATAACGATTGACATTGCATTTAAATGTTTGAAGATCAAACTTGACTGGAAAGCAAGAAGCCGGGAGAGAGTTCTACAAGCGAAAAATTGAGCGAGAACCATAGAAGTGTAATCAGGAAGACAGTAGATAACGATTGACATTGCATTTAAATGTTTGAAGATCAAACTTGACTGGAAAGCAAGAAGCCGGGAGAGAAGCAAGCGAAAATTGAGCGAGAACCATAGAAGTGTAATCAGGAAGACAGTAGATAACGATTGACATTGCATTTAAATGTTTGAAGATCAAACTTGACTGGAAAGCAAGAAGCCGGAAGAGAGTTCTGCAAGCGAAAATTGAGCGAGAACCATAGAAGTGTAATCAGGAAGACAGTAGATAACGATTGACATTGCATTTAAATGTTTGAAGATCAAAGTTGACTGGAAAGCAAGAAAGAAGCCGAAAAAGAGAGTTAGAAGTGTAATCAGGAAGACAGTAGATAACGATTGACATTGCATTTAAATGTTTGAAGAAAATTGAGCGAAAGAACAATAGAGAGTTCTACAAGCGTAATCAGAAGGTAATCAGGAAGACAGTAGATAACGATTGACATTGCATTTAAATGTTTGAAGATCAAACTTGACTGGAAAGCAAGAAGCCGGAAGAGAGTTCTACAAGCGAAAATTGAGCGAGAACAATAGAAGTGTAATCAGGAAGACAGTAGATAACGATTGACATTGCATTTAAATGTTTGAAGATCAAACTTGACTGGAAAGCAAGAAGCCGGAAGAGAGTTCTACAAGCGAAAATTGAGCGAGAACCATAGAAGTGTAATCAGGAAGACAGTAGATAACGATTGACATTGCATTTAAATGTTTGAAGATCAAACTTGACTGGAAAGCAAGAAGCCGGAAGAGAGTTCCACAAATGAAGATTGAGCGAGAACAATAGAAGTGTAATCAGGAAGACAGTAGATAACGATTGACATTGCATTTAAATGTTTGAAGATCAAACTTGACTGGAAAGCAAGAAGCCGGAAGAGAGTTCTACAAGCGAAAATTGAGCGAGAACCATAGAAGTGTAATCAGGAAGACAGTAGATAACGATTGACATTGCATTTAAATGTTTGAAGATCAAACTTGACTGGAAAGCAAGAAGCCGGAAGAGAGTTCTGCAAGCGAAAATTGAGCGAGAAAATATAGAAGTGTAATCAGGAAGACAGTAGATAACGATTGACATTGCATTTAAATGTTTGAAGATCAAACTTGACTGGAAAGCAAGAAGCCGGAAGAGAGTTCTGCAAGCGAAAATTGAGCGAGAACAATAGAAGTGTAATCAGGAAGACAGTAGATAACGATTGACATTGCATTTATGTTTGAAGATTTGAAGATCAAGCGAAAAATTGAGCGAGAACCATAGAAGTGTAATCAGGAAGACAGTAGATAACGATTGACCGGAAGATCAAGTTCTGGAAAAGCAAGAAGCCGGAAGAGAGTTCGAAAAATTGAGCGAGAACCATAGAAGTGTAATCAGGAAGACAGTAGATAACGATTGACATTGCATTTAAATGTTTGAAGATCAAACTTGACTGGAAAGCAAGAAGCCGGAAAAGAGAGTTCTACAAGCGAAAATTGAGCGAGAACCATAGAAGCCGGAAGAGTAATCAGGAAGACAGTAGATAACGATTGACATTGCATTTAAATGTTTGAAGATCAAACTTGACTGGAAAGCAAGAAGCCGGAAGAGAGTTCTACAAGCGAAAATTGAGCGAGAACCATAGAAGTGTAATCAGGAAGACAGTAGATAACGATTGACATTGCATTTAAATGTTTGAAGATCAAACTTGACTGGAAAGCAAGAAGCCGGAAGAGAGTTCCACAAGCGAAAATTGAGCGAGAACCATAGAAGTGTAATCAGGAAGACAGTAGATAACGATTGACATTGCATTTAAATGTTTGAAGATCAAACTTGACTGGAAAGCAAGAAGCCGGAAGAGAGTTCCACAAGCGAAAATTGAGCGAGAACCATAGAAGTGTAATCAGGAAGACAGTAGATAACGATTGACATTGCATTTAAATGTTTGAAGATCAAACTTGACTGAAAGAAAGAAAAGAAGCCGGGAGAGAGTTCTGCAAGCGAAAATTGAGCGAGAACCATAGAAGTGTAATCAGGAAGACAGTAGATAACGATTGACATTGCATTTAAATGTTTGAAGATCAAACTTGACTGGAAAGCAAGAAGCCGGAGAGAGAGTTCTACAAGCGAAAATTGAGCGAGAACCATAGAAGTGTAATCAGGAAGACAGTAGATAACGATTGACATTGCATTTAAATGTTTGAAGATCAAAGTTGACTGGAAAGCAAGAAGCCGGAAGAGAGTTCTACAAGCGAAAATTGAGCGAGAAACCATAGAAGTGTAATCAGGAAGACAGTAGATAACGATTGACATTGCATTTAAATGTTTGAAGATCAAAAACTTGACTGGAAAGCGAAAAGAAGCCGGAAGAGAATCAGGAAGACAGTAGATAACAAGCGAAAATTGAGCGAGAACGAAAATAGAAGTGTAATCAGGAAGACAGTAGATAACGATTGACATTGCATTTAAATGTTTGAAGATCAAACTTGACTGGAAAGCAAGAAGCCGGGAGAGAGTTCTACAAGCGAAAATTGAGCGAGAACCATAGAAGTGTAATCAGGAAGACAGTAGATAACGATTGACATTGCATTTAAATGTTTGAAGATCAAAGTTGAATGGAAAGCAAGAAGCCGGGAGAGAGTTCTACAAGCGAAAATTGAGCGAGAACCATAGAAGTGTAATCAGGAAGACAGTAGATAACGATTGACATTGCATTTAAATGTTTGAAGATCAAAGTTGACTGGAAAGCAAGAAGCCGGAAGAGAGTTCTGCAAGCGAAAATTGAGCGAGAACCATAGAAGTGTAATCAGGAAGACAGTAGATAACGATTGACATTGCATTTAAATGTTTGAAGATCAAACTTGACTGGAAAGCAAGAAGCCGGAAGAGAGTTCTACAAGCGAAAATTGAGCGAGAACAATAGAAGTGTAATCAGGAAGACAGTAGATAACGATTGACATTGCATTTAAATGTTTGAAGATCAAACTTGACTGGAAAGCAAGAAGCCGGAAGAGAGTTCTAATCAGGAAGACAGTAGATAACGAAATTGCATTTAAATGTTTGAAGATCAAGCGACTGGAACAAAGCCGGGAGAAGATAAGTAATCGAAAATTGAGAAGACCATAGAAGATAATCAGGAAGACAGTAGATAACGATTGACATTGCATTTAAATGTTTGAAGATCAAACTTGACTGGAAAGCAAGAAGCCGGAAGAGAGTTCTACAAGCGAAAATTGAGCGAGAACCATAGAAGTGTAATCAGGAAGACAGTAGATAACGATTGACATTGCATTTAAATGTTTGAAGATCAAACTTGACTGGAAAGCAAGAAGCCGGAAGAGAGTTCTACAAGCGAAAATTGAGCGAGAACCATAGAAGTGTAATCAGGAAGACAGTAGATAACGATTGACATTGCATTTAAATGTTTGAAGATCAAACTTGACTGGAAAGCAAGAAGCCGGGGAGAGAGTTCTGCAAGCGAAAATTGAGCGAGAACCATAGAAGTGTAATCAGGAAGACAGTAGATAACGATTGACATTGCATTTAAATGTTTGAAGATCAAACTTGACTGGAAAGCAAGAAGCCGGAAGAGAGTTCTACAAGCGAAAATTGAGCGTGAACCATAGAAGTGTAATCAGGAAGACAGTAGATAACGATTGACATTGCATTTAAATGTTTGAAGATCAAACTTGACTGGAAAGCAAGAAGCCGGAAGAGAGTTCAAAGAAAAAACAAGCGAAAATTGAGCGAGAACAATAGAAGTTTGTAATCAGGAAGACAGTAGATAACGATTGACATTGCATTTAAATGTTTGAAGATCAAACTTGACTGGAAAGCAAGAAGCCGGGAGAGAGTTCTACAAGCGAAAATTGAGCGAGAACCATAGAAGTGTAATCAGGAAGAAGATAACGATTGAATCATTTAAATGTTTGAAGATCAAACTTGACTGGAAAGCAAGAAGCCGGAAGAGAGTTTAAATGTTTGAGCGAGAACCATAGAAGTGTAATCAGGAAAACGATTGACATTGCATTTAAATGTTTGAAGATCAAACTTGACTGGAAAGCAAGAAGCCGGGAGAGAGTTCTACAAGCGAAAATTGAGCGAGAACCATAGAAGTGTAATCAGGAAGACAGTAGATAACGATTGACATTGCATTTAAATGTTTGAAGATCAAACTTGACTGGAAAGCAAGAAGCCGGGAGAGAGTTCTACAAGCGAAAATTGAGCGAGAACCATAGAAGTGTAATCAGGAAGACAGTAGATAACGATTGACATTGCATTTAAATGTTTGAAGATCAAACTTGACTGGAAAGCAAGAAGCCGGAAGAGAGTTCTACAAGCGAAAATTGAGCGAGAACCATAGAAGTGTAATCAGGAAGACAGTAGATAACGATTGACATTGCATTTAAATGTTTGAAGATCAAACTTGACTGGAAAGCAAGAAGCCGGAAGAGAGTTCTACAAGCGAAAATTGAGCGAGAACCATAGAAGTGTAATCAGGAAGACAGTAGATAACGATTGACATTGCATTTAAATGTTTGAAGATCAAAGTTGACTGGAAAGCAAGAAGCCGGGAGAGAGTTCTACAAGCGAAAATTGAGCGAGAACCATAGAAGTGTAATCAGGAAGACAGTAGATAACGATTGACATTGCATTTAAATGTTTGAAGATCAAACTTGACTGGAAAGCAAGAAGCCGGAAGAGAGTTCTGCAAGCGAAAATTGAGCGAGAACCATAGAAGTGTAATCAGGAAGACAGTAGATAACGATTGACATTGCATTTAAATGTTTGAAGATCAAACTTGACTGGAAAGCAAGAAGCCGGAAGAGAGTTCTGCAAGCGAAAATTGAGCGAGAACAATAGAAGTGTAATCAGGAAGACAGTAGATAACGATTGACATTGCATTTAAATGTTTGAAGATCAAACTTGACTGGAAAGCAAGAAGCCGGAAGAGAGTTCTGCAAGCGAAAATTGAGCGAGAACCATAGAAGTGTAATCAGGAAGACAGTAGATAACGATTGACATTGCATTTAAATGTTTGAAGATCAAACTTGACTGGAAAGCAAGAAGCCGGGAGAGAGTTCTACAAGCGAAAATTGAGCGAGAACCATAGAAGTGTAATCAGGAAGACAGTAGATAACGATTGACATTGCATTTAAATGTTTGAAGATCAAACTTGACTGGAAAGCAAGAAGCCGGGAGAGAGTTCTACAAGCGAAAATTGAGCGAGAACAATAGAAGTGTAATCAGGAAGACAGTAGATAACGATTGACATTGCATTTAAATGTTTGAAGATCAAACTTGACTGGAAAGCAAGAAGCCGGAAGAGAGTTCTGCAAGCGAAAATTGAGCGAGAACCATAGAAGTGTAATCAGGAAGACAGTAGATAACGATTGACATTGCATTTAAATGTTTGAAGATCAAACTTGACTGGAAAGCAAGAAGCCGGAAGAGAGTTAATCAGGAAGCGAAAATTGAGCGAGAACAATAGAAGTTCTGCAAGCGAAATGAGAGAAGACAGTAGATAACGATTGACATTGCATTTAAATGTTTGAAGATCAAACTTGACTGGAAAGCAAGAAGCCGGAAGAGAGTTCTACAAGCGAAAAATTGAGCGAGAACCATAGAAGTGTAATCAGGAAGACAGTAGATAACGATTGACATTGCATTTAAATGTTTGAAGATCAAACTTGACTGGAAAGCAAGAAGCCGGAAGAGAGTTCTGCAAGCGAAAATTGAGCGAGAACAATAGAAGTGTAATCAGGAAGACAGTAGATAACGATTGACATTGCATTTAAATGTTTGAAGATCAAACTTGACTGGAAAGCAAGAAGCCGGGAGAGAGTTCTGCAAGCGAAAATTGAGCGAGAACAATAGAACTGTAATCAGGAAGACAGTAGATAACGATTGACATTGCATTTAAATGTTTGAAGATCAAAGCTGACTGGAATGCAAGAAGCCGGGAGAGAGTTCTGCAAGCGAAAATGAGAAGACAGTGTAATCAGGAAGCAGTAGATAACTTCATTGCATTTAAATATTTAAATTGAAAAAAAATCTATTTCTGGTAATATTTTATGTTCAAAATATATAGCTGGTAATATTTTTTTTCAAACATATATCGCTGGTAATATTTTTTTTAAAAACATATTGCTGGTAATAATTTTTCCTTCAAAAATTTGTTGCTGGTAAAAAAATTTTACAAAGTATTTCTGGTATTACAATCCATTTTTACAATTTCATAGTGTTTGTCCCCATATTGGGGTTAACTCTTTGCCCATAGTTAGGATCCTAACAGGTGCTACCACCCCGAGTCAGGGTGGACCTGGGAACACCAGCAATTAATTGGTGGTTCCTTGCTCTTCAGTAGCTCCTGATCAGAGGCTTTGCTGTTGGACATCGTTTATCGTCTTTCTCAGTACGGAGCCTTAAATTGTTGATAAGCCGAAGAAAGTGAATCAATCAATCAATTAAAGTCGTAAAATCAACGCAGCAAAGAGGAAAGATCAATGACCATGAAAATATTTTTTTAAGAAAGGTAACCGGAATCTATAACGGCGATGGGAAGATGACTGAAACCGAAAAGCCAGTTCAAGGCTGATATCATTGCAAATTCTTCTTTGGATTTTTCAAATACCCCTAATTACATCGAAAAGGCATCAAACTAGATTTGCTTGCAATATACATTGCATGAACGAAAAGTCGATGGAATTTTGCGAAAGTGCAACTTTTCAAACTCCCTATTTAAGGCATCCCTTTGTCGACAAAACTTCGACAGTGAATAAAGTATGGCTCGCAATTGAACGATAAAAGATCTCACTGAAGAATAGACAAAAAAAATCACCCTTATTTTACATAGATAAAGCCCTTCGTAATGTTGGGGCAATACTTTTGACTTCAATCTTTTTGTAGTTCTTTAAGGCATGGGCTTCCAGGAATCCCTTCAAAGAGTTTATCAAAACCTTTTTCAATCAAACCGAGAAACTGGAATTCGTTGATGCACTCAGGTACAACATTTTTGAGATTTCGTTTTCAAAGTCTTTGTATTTTGATAGATTTTGAAGATCTTCACAGACACATTTTAGTATGCAGGAACTACCAATATAAGAAGACCCATTCTGATTTTATTGTCTTTGATCACGGTGTCTGGGCGATTAGCTTTGATTTTTTGTCTCTGTGTGTTGTAAAGTCCCATAAAATTGTTACCAGTCCTATGTCTGGAACCAGGTCTGGGTGGTATTCATAGCAATTCCTTGCAGTTCCCTTTCCGTAAAACTTGAAAATTTTCCAATACATATATTGACCCATTCTGTCAGCTCGGGTTTTATATTCATCATCATCATCATCATCATCAACCTCTGGCTTTTGTAATCGTAGATGATAGCCACACTAACTCTTTTCCAGAACGGTCTATCAACGGCAATCTTCAGCAATTCTGGTATAGTCATACCTGTCCATTGTTTGACATTGTCAAAACAGTTTTTACGTTGGCGTCCTCTCCTATGTTCACATTCAATGGTGGCTTGCATGATAGCCTGGCACTGGCTGTTGTGCTTCGTAATGTATCCAATAACGCCATTTCAACAATTTTCCTTACAATCTCATTGCTTTTGAATATTTATCACGGAATCTACATTTTGGGCTGACCCAATTTTTCAGTATATGTGCTTGGTAATTAGTTAGCAAGTATAAAAGCATTGCAACGTAAAGTAGGAATAAAGCCTTCGGTTTCATCTTTTAACCGTGGACTACGTGGCCACTGATGAGTACTGGGTTTTCTACATCAGCTTGTTTGATACGGGTCGAGTACTGGCCTTTAAGAGGCTTACCTTGCCATCGTTTCTGCATTTGGCTCATTGCGTTTGCTTACTTTTTTAGTTTCTTAGCTGCTACATTAGATTTATTATAATTTACTTGAAATTTTACACCGATTTGAAATTTCCTTTTGAATTTGTTGACATTATTATTATCATTATTATCATTATTATTATTATTATTATTGGGTGGGGGTGCCGCATGCCAAATAGCGACGCCTGGATAAAACTACACGAAACCCAATTTGTTATTAATTAATTATATAGGATATATATATATATATATATATATATATATATATATATATATATATATATGTCTGTAGATAGATGATAATATATATATATATATATATATATATATATATATATATAGATAGATAGATAGATAGATATTGTCATCCACAGACAGACTGTTTCGCTGTACCACAGCTCATCAATGTAGTTAGATGTCCCGTTGCCTCTAGCTAGGATCGAAACCCGGCTGAATTGTCGTCGGCCAGAGAGTCTACCCCTAAACCGTTGGCGCACGGCAGGGATGAAGGTGAATTTAAGTGTATTTATTTTTATTATATTTAGGCACAGTGAATTGACAAATATTTGCTATTTATTGAGAGGTTTTGATAAAAGCAACGCATGCCCTTGCAGGCTGGGTCCAGTTAGAAACACCTTCAGGTCGGTAAACGCAGACTGATTATTCGGTCTCTGATTGGGAGCATTGCTTGGAAATAATTAAAATAGTAAGTTTTACAGAGGACCATTCTTTATCGCATCTCTTAGGAGTTATGAAATCACAAAATATTTTACCAAATCAATATCATTTGAAGTATTTCAACAACAGCAACAATTAAATTAGATGTCACATGTAATTCGAAGAGAAAATAATGACAAAATCAAAACATTGACTCCCCAGACTATCTCAGATAAAATGGATGGAAGTCAGCCCGCTATCACATGGCTGATGCTAGACTCCTGGAGAGCAACACATTGCACCATCTTGGCATCATTTCTTCAGCTGTCTTGAAGTGGAACAACTACATTGAATCAATAGCTTTAACTCCTGCAAGGAAAGTTGGGTCACTGTGTCCTGCCAGATTTTTTTTTTCTCTTGAACATTTACAAATTTACAATTTCTCCATGCATTGAACACTGTTGTCATATCTCTTCTGGTGTTCTTTTTATTCATCTCGTGGTTCTTGACAAAATTCCAAAGAAGAATCTGCAATGTAATCAGTCCTGACTTGGCGTCACGACATCAGTTACTTTCTCACCGACGTGACGTGGCTTCTCTGTCTTTTCTATAAATATTTTCATAGCAACTGCACTGACGATCTTTTTACCATAGTGTCCCCATTACATGAATATAAGCATGTTACTAGATTGACATCTAGGTCCCACCCATTTACTGTTGAAATAGTTAAATGTAACCGACACTTCTACGCTAAGAGTTACATTTCTCGCATTTCCCAAATGTGGAACTCTCTTCCGTTTACTTGCTTCCCTGCTAACTACAATCTTCAAAAATTGAAAAGCAACGCCAATCTTCATCTTCTGTCTTCTTTTTGTCCTTCACTAAATCCTGCCTATATCCAGTTTGTTCTCTCACTTTAACTCTTTGTAAACCCCAGCGTACAAGTGGCATTCTCGACTTGCCCGGAGTGAAATAATTAAACGCAAAAGAAAAACCTCTATTTTTCCACAATATTTTTTAATAAAAAGATTTTATAAATTGTAACTGACAATAGCACTGTCTTTTCAGTCAGTGTATGCTGAATATTTTCGTATTACAAAACGTTAACAATTAACATTACAATATTTTCGTATTAGAAAACGACTGATATTACAAATAAGATTACACTATTTTCGTATTAGAAAACAACTGATATTACAATTAACTTTACAATATTTTCTTATTAGAAAAGAGCTGATATTACAATTAACATTAAAATATTTTCGTATTAGAAAACTGATATTACAATTAACTTTACAATATTTTCGTATTAGAAAACAGTTGATATTACAATTAACAATTAAAATATTTTCGTATTAGAAAACATCTGATATTACAATTAACATTAAAATATTTTCCTATTAGAAAAAAACTGATATTACAATTAATATAACAATATTTATATATGCATGGAAGTCTTATTAAACACCACCTTTAAATGTTAAGAATAATTTATTAAATTTATCCATCTCTCTTGTTAGGTATTTTGTATCGTGATCGAGTCTTCAAGTATTGGCGACTTCTCGTTTTCATAACCATCTAAAGATTTCTTTAATTTCCTTTAATCATTCCACCCGAAGAAAGGCAATAAAGCCACTAAGAAACAAGGGGTGTGAAAGATTAAAAATGTCAAAGATTAGGAAGCATGAACAATAAAAAAAGAATTAGGATGACAGTAGAGAACGATTGACATTGCATTTATTTTTTTATAAATCAAATTTCGCTGGAAAGCATGAAGACTGACAGAATTCAAAAAGCGAGAAGTGTCATAGAAGAACCTACTAGCATAGAACTTACGGTTACATCTAGTATATCGGTAAATTCATGACACCTTGCCACCAATTCAGTCCTGCGCTTACCCCATTTGAGCCCTGCATTACTGAACAATTTTAACCCTTTTGATTGAGTTCCTGAGTCAAAATTCGCAAATAATTGGTATGTAATATTTCAAAGTAGATAGAAAAATAGTTTTACCCACCGTTCAGCCGGTGGCTAGGCACTAAGTCAATTTTCTCTACCACTGTTCAACCGGTGGCTGGGCATTAAGTCATTTTTCTTTACCACTGTTCAACCAATGGCTGGGCATTACGACATTTTTCTCTACCACAAGTAAACTAGTGGTCAGGACTCAAAGGATTAAATTTTAAAAAATCTTGGTACCATAACGAATAGTTCAGCCGAACAATTAACATGAAATATTTATAGGAAAGCACAAAGAAGCTAAGTTGGTATTTTGAGAGAATGACTGAAGCCGAAATGCCAGGTTTGGACCAGTATTATTTCAGATTGTTCTTTGGATTTTTATCAAGAATCGCCAGATAACTCGCAGGAAAACCGGACCATATGACAAAAATATTCAAGGCGAAATGGTAGACTTATAACAATGTAAGATAGATTCAGAAGAAAATGTCTAGCACAACACAATGAACCAAATCTCTTAGCAGCAGACCTAGCAATAGATGTAATATAGCCTTTCCATTTCATATCAGCCGAGAATATAAGCCCGGGAAGGTGCAACGAGCCACGCCCATGAAGGTTATTCTCATCCATGCTGATGGGAAGCATGAAAGGTCTTTCAGGTTACTGATAGAGAGAAATTTCGTTTTTGAAGCGCTAATATTAACAAGCGATTCCTTGCCCCGACTGCAGGTCATTTTTAAAATGAGCTGCAAATTTGACCTTTTCGAACTGATTAGACTTACTATCGAGACAGAAATAAATGTTTGTATCACCAGCATAGATATTAAGTATAATATAAATTCAAGTAACTTGCGCATTTCTTATAGAGTTACTACAGTATCTCGTAAAATAACTTGTTATTATTCTCATAATATTAAACGACCAAGCTCTGTTATTAAATCATCAACCAATACAAAATAATACGCAATGCGACAAATACTTAGTGATAATATAATATTTTTACTATATGACTTGTAAAAGTAAACGAAATACTAAAGACATGAAACCTAAAGCTTAGTAACATAGTCTGGATAAAATATATTATTCAGTTTATATACTAACATATTAAATGTTTTTAATAAGTAAATAAAAATTCTAAAAACACACTAAAATACTATGTTCGGTGTGTCATTAACACAGATCATAACGTAAAATAAATTTAAAATAGATACATTTAAAAAAAAGCTAAACAATGCTACTAAAGTAAAGAATATCTTTCTGTAAGAATGGTTTATAAATGCGTTTAGAATTAGAAGAATGTTTGTATCGCTTCCACCAGAATGGCTGCTGCTAAACTATGGAAGAGTGACTCCTTGCAACTTCTTTGTCTAACGTTTTCCGCCAACAGGAAACGAAAAGACTACACTGAATCAATTGCTAGATTTGCTGCTACGAATGTTGGATTTTATCATGAAAATATCGTGCGAGACATTTTCTTTTTCCAAAATCAATCTTAAAAATTTATAAGTATACCATTCGTCCATGCATTGGCTATTGCTGTCATATCTAGTCTGTCACTTCTGCTATGTATTTAGAGATTTCTTATAAAATACAGAAGGAAGTATTTGAAATGGTCCTAGCCTGGCATGTCAGCTTCAATCACTTTTCCATCGCCGTAATATAGCTACTCTTGTGCCTTTTCTATAAATACTATGGTTCGGATGAAATTAGGTTATTTCGTAGCACGACTTACTAGATTGGCGGCAAGGTCTCACATTTTTACAATTAAAATTGCTAGATGTAAACTTAAGTTATATGCTGACATATTCCTCTCTCGCACTTTTCTTTGATGGAAATCTCTCCCGGCTTCTTGCTTTCGATTCAACTTGCATCTTCAAAAATTTAAATGCTATGTCAATTGTTATCAACTGTCTCCCTGATTATATTTCTATTGTTTTCGTTCAATTTTCGCTGGTGAAATTCTCTCATGGCTTCTTGCTTTCCAGTTAACTTTGATCTTCAAAAATTTAAATGCAATGTCAATCGTTATCTACTGTCTTCCTGATTACACTTGTATTGTTCTCGCTCATTTTTGCTTGTGGAACTCTTTTCGTGGTTTTTGTTGTCCATTGAACTTGGATCTACACACATTTAAATGCAATGTCAATTGTTATCTTCTGTCTTCTTAATTCCTCTTCATTTAATTTTCTCACTCCTTGATAATTTTCTTCTTTGACTTATATTCTCCCAAACTCATTAAACCTATTGTCTCTTAGTGAATTTATCAGAAACACGCCTGACAGGCCCTCATTCAATAACAGTAGAAACCATAATAGTATTTTTATTGGTACGAGATTTAAAAAAAGTGTTTTCAGAACGTAATTCTTCTTCTGTGTACCTTGTCATTGCAGGGTCTTTGTTATCAAGTCTCTCCCGAATTTTCTATCCTTTGTAATTCTTAATAAATTTTGTCTTTTCGCAACATCTTATAAGCCCCGTTTTGCCGGGCATCTAGTCAAACTCATTCTTTTTCTATGTGCTGGGGCACCGCATAACTTTGGTGGTTATGACTCTCCACAATTTCCTGTCCTTTGTAGGTCTTAATAAATTTTGTCTTTTTGCTACCTAATGTGAACCCCGTTCTGTCAACCATTTACTCAAGCTCACTCTTCATCTGTACACTGTGGGAGGTGGGGTGATCATGGCTCTCCACAATTTCCTGTCCTTTTTAGGTCGTAATAAATTTTGTCTTTTTGCAACCTCTTCTGAATCCCGTTCTGTCAGCCATTTACTCAAGCTTACTCTTCATTTATGCACCGTGTTTTTCATCGGGATGGGGTTGGTGGTCATGGCTCTCCACAATTTCTTGACCTTTGTAGGTCGCAATACATTTTGTCTTTTTCCTAGCTCTTCTGAACCTCGTTCTGTCAGGCATTTACTCAAGCTCATTCTTCATCTATGCACCGTGTTCCTTCAGGGGGTTGGGTTGGTGATCATGGCTCTCCACAATTTCCTGACCTTTGTAGGTCGTAATAAATTTTGCCCTATTTCTACCTTTTCTAAGCCCTTATCTGTCAGTCATTTACACAAGATCACCAATTAGGTTATGCGAAACGTATTAATTCCAGTTTTTATAGTTCCCTCTACTCAATAATGTTTTCTTTTTATTGTATGCTTTCACTCACATTAACCCCGTGTCATAGTGAATTTAGTCCTTTGGTATGATTAAAAAGATGTTTTTAGAAATACTGGCTATTGATACATCTTTTACAAAAGACCACGCTTCACTCCTTAAAAATATCTCTATTTGTTGTGTCTGTATAAAAAGGAAGAATCTGAAATGTTAACGGTAATAGTATTTTTATTAGTAAAGGATTTTTGAAAAAAAAGAGGTGGGTTCAGAAGATCATTCTTCTATGTACCGTTTATTTCCAGGACATTTATGATCATGGCTATCCCCAATTTTCTGTTATTTGTAAATTTGAATAAATTGTGTCTTTTTGTTATCTCTTCAAACCCTTAATTTTCTCACTTCGTAATAATTTTTTTCTTTGTCTTTTATTCTCTCGCACTTAGTAACCTCTTGTGTCAGTGGTTTTATTGCCTTGCTTGGGACGAAATGATAAAATCCAATGTAAACGTTATTAATCATATGTCTGCTTACTTTTATATGGAAATAAAATGAATTTCCTCTAAACGGATGATCGATATACAATACCCGTATAATGCAATAGGTTTTTACTGTTTGCCTTTGAGATACGCGATGTTCAATTTAAAATATTACAATTGAAATTGCGAGATGTAATCGCAAATCATATGCAAAGTTTCTAAACTCACTCTTGACTCTCGTAGAACTCTCTTCCAGCTTCTTGCTTTCTAGTCAAATTTGATATTCAAAAATTTAAATCTGATGACTGAACTACATGTGAAAGAAGTTCCTATTCATAGTTCAGATTCGCTCGGAACAGAAGGACAGCCATTCGATGTTCTCAACTATACCAAAAGAGAATCTTTCCCATTCCACTTGTCATATAAAGACGTTTACTGAATCATTTTTAAATCCTTTTCAATTTGTTCAGTTATTCGTTCCGCATTTTCTTTCAAATGCTTCGAAAATTTATCAGTTTTCAAATTCGGATGACATCAAAAGCGTTCTTTTTTCGGACAAGTCGACTATAACATTTTTAGCTTAAAATTCTGACTTAGGCATATAGCTGCCATATAGGTCGACCCTCAGACACGTGTCGATCAGCGGTTGGACGCGATATGAGCTGTAGCGTTAATAAAGGTGGGGGTCATTAAGTCGTATTATATATAAGGGTGCTTCATTTTGTCTTTTTATTACCTCTTCAAAATCCTAATATTCTCACATTTTAATATTTTTTTTCTTTATCTTCTATTCTCTCACACTTAGTAACCTCTTGTGTCAGTGGTTTTATTGCCTTGCTTGGACTGAAATGATAAAATACAACGTTATTAATCATTACTTATTAAGAAAATATACAAAAACTTTTATTGAATGTAAATTGTTGGAACTTGACTAATGCATGGAATAATAATACAACACAAAATGTACTTAGAACAAAATGTATTGAAACAAGAAAGTGTATACAATATTTACATATAGTCTTTTGTATTTTCCTGGTAAGACCGTTCCTGGAGAATGTGTTGACTGAGTCACAGTCGGGCAGAGTCTCTGGTTGAATCTCTCGATTCCTCCCTCTCTTCCCGGTACCAACCATATTTATATGGTCGGTACTCCACTATGCAAGTTAGGTGGATCCTACCACAACATAAATGAAGACGGATTATATATAAGGGTGTTTCATTAAGACGGATCAAAGTCAGCAGTAAATAAATCAGTGTTATTGGTGA
>CAHIKZ030000881.1:525000-590000 GCA_903632075.3 Acanthosepion pharaonis
CAGCTCTGCTTAAAATGCCCGCAATCATAACCCGTAAAAATCTGCATTAATTTATAAGTATTCTACAGTTAGATAACACTTAGCAATTTATAAGTATTATAGCGTCAGATAACAGTTGACGCTGCGAACGTCTGTTTTAACTATCTACACGATTATCACACATGCATATCTATTCCTGTCGAGTAGTGAAATCGGTTGAGTCTCTTCCAAATAAATACGCTTAATTATTTTCGCTTGGGAATATCACCAGCTGCTTATACCGTACTGATTTCGAGTATGATTATCGTATTTGCTTATAAGTGACTCGGCCGGAACACAGCAGGCAAATTACAGAAAGTCATGAGGCCTTGTTTTGTGTAAATAATTTACGGTGCTTTGCAAATATGCTTCGGCGGGAGAACCAAACATAATTTCACTATAATTGATTCGTTTGAAACGTTCACTGCCATTTCAACCTATATTAGTGACTTGGCATTTCATTTCTAACCCATGTCTCCTGAAACTGTTGACACGTTTATTTTCAAGTTGCTTCGAAACTTAAAACACAATATATGTATTCCTATATAAAACAATATCTGCGTCTTCTTGGGAATTTTTTGTAAGATTCATATCACACTCCGTTTCTCTTAACTTTTGCTGTAATACTGTTTCAGTGTATAGTGCATATAAAAAAAAAGCAAAGAAAAAATTGTTGCAACTACAAAATATGCTGAGGTGACTGTAATTACAAATTTATAGCAAGTTAGAGATTTATATTATATATATATATATATATATATATATATATATATATATATATATATATATAAAAGTGTGGATGGTCCTACACGAGGGTGTCGGGCTGTCGGTTTACTGAAAACTGATCTGCTTGACTCTCATACGTCGAATCTCGACGGGAGAGTCGATTATATATATATATATATATATATATATAGGTAACTATACTTGTTTCGAAAAACCTTCGAGTTTTTGATTTGCCAATAATCAAATCAATCTCGAAGGAAAAAAAGGTTTTAAAAAAAGAAAAAGCTAGAAACATGAAAGTCTGTCGAAAAAAAATCGCACAGATACAGGTTTAAAGCCCAAAGAAAAAACCCCGACACGAGTAAACAACTAACAAAAGAGCTAACTAACTAACAAACAACTAACTAACTAACTAACTAACTAACTAACAAAAGAGCTCAATACAACCGTAGAGCAGACCTAGATAAACCTAGTGAGCCAGACAAACCTACCCAGGTTTCACCTAAGCGGATCGTCAGGAAAGCTGGCTCACCCTGACGATCCGCTTAGGTGAAACCTGGGTAGGTTTGTCTGGCTCACTAGGTTTTTATCTATCTATCTATCTATCTATCTATCTCTCTCTCTCTCTCTCTCTCTCTCTATATATATATATATATATATATATATATATATATATATATATATATATATATATATATATCCTTCGTTTATTAAACAAAATAGGTTGTTTGTGACACTTAGCTGAAGGTAGGGGATAGAAAATCACACATTGATTCTAACAAGTGACACAATCACCACAAAACTAATTCCTCTCTACGATATACCAAAACATCGTATCTTCTAAGGGACCGGACGATTGCGTCTAATATGAAACAGCCTGTCGCCTCTGCGTGCTGACTTCAATGTTCACTTTTATATTTATATTTAGCTCTTGAAAATATATTTCAATTGTCCACAGTTGAGTGATAAGTTAATTCTATATTCAACAGCCACCTGCGTTAATGCTCTTCAGTAAAATGAATGGAGCACTTTGGTTGATTGGCATTTGTTTACATTCGTAAAAGCAATACGCTAGATTTAGCTGTATAATTCTACCTGGTGAAGATAGCTCAGTGGTAGAAGCTCTGACTGACACCAAATTGCTTGGGTTTTGATCCAAGCTTGAGGCATTCAGATGTCTAGTCCCACTGAGAAGCTGTGATACTGCGAAACAGTACTGTCTGCCAATGACATAATATATATATATATATATATATATATATATATATATATATATATATATATATATATATATATTTAAAGATATTTTTGTAGGTACAAAATTTAATGATCGAAATAAAAGTATAAAATTTAATATTACAAGACATATTAAAACAATATTAAATAATTAAAAAAAAAAAAAAACCTCAACAACAAGGGGGTGGGAAGCAACCGGTTTCGCTCCTGCTCGTCAGGCTTCCACAGACATTCAATATTAAAACAATAATAGGTGGGAAAAAAATTACGCATATATATATATATATATATATATATATATATATATATATATATGTATGTGTGTGTGTGTGTGTGTGTGTGTGTGTGTGTGTGTGTGTGTGTGTGTGTGTGTGTGTGTGAAAAGTGTATATAAATATAAATAAATATATATGTATAATTATTTATATATTATATGCGGTACTTATTAGAGAGCGCTCAGTATCAGAGATATATATGTATATATATATATATATATATATATATATATATATATATATATATATATATATATGATGGACTCAGCCGTCATTTTTTACGTATGATTTTCTTTCAGTTGAGTTTTTATGTTTATCTTTCGTATGAGACAACAATCTTGCATGGGATTTGCAAACAAATCCACACGAAGGGCATGCTCTAGGATTGTCCGTCATCTGGGCTGATGTATTAGCCTGATATTTAGTATTAATTCATAATTCTCTCAGGTGCCTGAGGCAATTCTTTTCAAGGTTAGTTATACCTCAGTGGCAGGTGTTTCTCCAATTTGATCGGTTTTCAACACCGTCCTTCCCTAAAAGGAATATATTGGAACATTTTAAACTATTCACACGCTGTAGTCGATTTTTAATACCCACGCTGGGTCAATCGGTGGGCATGAAGGTTTCAAATTTTGCCGGAGAGCATATCTCCTTTATGAAGATTTCTTGAGTTCTCAGGCCGTTAGACGGAATGCACACTGTTTGAAACATAAATAAAAAGCATGGAATTAATTTCAAAAACCGTTTATTCACTAAGCATAAATTTCGAAGAAATACAAATACAGGGTGTCCATAAAGTTCGTGTGCACTTTCCAAAAAATATAACTTTATTTGTATTTGCAATAGAAATAATCTGTAAAAAATGTTATAAAGTTTAATGTACCTAGTTTTAAATATAGATATTGAGTAATTCTTTACCACAAAATTTGCAACAATTTTTAGATAAGTAAAAAAAATATTTTCTTTTTTCCAGAATCAATTTGATCCATGGCTTCAACTGAGGAAAAAGTAAACTGTGTCCTTTGGTTGGCTGAACTGAAATCTACTATTGCTGTACAAAGAAAGTTTAGAATTGAATACAATAAAGAATCACTTCATTGGAACACTACTACTAAATGGATGAAAAAATTTAGAGACAGGCTCCGTTTATGATAAGCCACGAACTTTAAAATCGTATTACCCTTTGTATTGCTAATGATGGAGAACGTGTGGAAACTTAAATAAAATTTCAATAAAACCTTACAACATATAGATTTACTTCTTTCTAATCCTTTTAACAAATTATTTCTATCGCAAATACAAATAAAGTTATAAATTTTTTAAGTGCACACGAAATTTATGGACAACCAGTATATACTTTTCGAAAAATTTGTTGGTTTATATTTTGAAATTCACCGGAAATCTATTACAGAAAACGTTACATAAATGGAACGTTGAATAATTATCAAGGTTTTATGCCAAATGATCGTTCCAATATTCTCACCAGCATACATGATCTTTTTTCATGTCAGGAATTGGTGCCATTTTCGTAAAATGGTTTTCAAATACTATTTTATTTTAAACAATTCCACTACATGAACATTACTATTTGAAAATATAAATAGCAAAACGAAATCTTTACTTTATAATCTGCAAAACATTTTCCGGGAGTCTATGTTACGATATAACAGGATTGTAAGTGATAGAATCATCATTGTACTTTCTAAAGGAAAATGTTTATGTTGCAAAGTAAACCAGAAAAGTCCTTGCGGTTTTTGATTTAATACATAAAAAAAGGATACATCAAATTTGAATTAATACAGCATTTTCTTCAACCGAATTTGAAGTATTACCACATATAATAAGAATTTCAAATTTTTCAATAAATCTTACGACTCTTGACATATGTTAGGCAGGGCTCGATTCCTCGTTGCATATGAAAATTACTCTTTCACTTTTAATGTCCAATTTATTTGTACCTTTTATGTAGGCATAGCAAACTGTACTAAATATATGGATATTGATATTTATTGTATAAAATACAAGTATGGCACAAGGCTGAAAAGGGGGAATAGGTTAAGGCTGGTCTTCACTGACGAGCTTATACCTAGCTAATCCGATACACGACCCATTCACACGTTACAATTTGCACATTCACCACAAGAACTCATCAGTCACCAATCAATCCTCCGTATGCCATAATACCACATTCTCGCAGTAAACACTTAAAAACGCACCCCGTGACATAAAAATTTGATGATTATAAAAATTTATACACAAAAATTTATGGATGATTTATATTGAGAGGAGAGGGGATGAACTCAAAACCAAACTAAATATTAAAAGAAAGGTCCCGTTCAACCCTCAAAAAAGAGAGGTGGCTGTATTCTCCCCTTCGACAAAATCAAGAGGCCCTCTCGATACGGGAGAAGTGTACCAAATATATGCATATTACTGACGTCAGGTTTGCGATCCATAAACATTCCGAAGGCTTTTCCAGTTCATTGATTGTAACAATGAATTCTAATATATGCAGTGGTATTAATAGGGTATGTCCACAAGAATGTTTATAGTTTTGATTTAATTAAGACATCTTGCCATTTCAAATAGATCGTCAAGATCTTTCTGCAGTGCCATTTGGGGCCGATTGTTCATGTTTAATAGTGAAATTTGTGCCATTATCGCTTCTTAGGCATTTTACAGAGCCGTACGGACCGATGTCTGCCAAATATTTTTTTTTACCTAGAAACTTATCACTTTTTTTGTTTAAGCAAATAACCTATGGTTAGACCGGAATAGTCGTCGACAAAGCAGAGTAGATAGTTGAAACCATTCAAATATCTCGGCTCAATCAGGCCGGCCAGATAAACGAGGTATAATATTTTATCTTCCCATTTATCAGGTAATTTATTTTTATATTGCTCGATTTTGCCTTTGGCACATATTTCACAGTTTAAATTTGATTTATCGCTAATTTCCGTGCCTTCTATAATGTGTTGCAGTTTTACAATGTCCAAAGATTTGATGCCATTGTTTAAGGCTACACATAATAGTTTGGGGGTTTATTGCAGCATTTAAATAGTTTATGCGTCCATCTAGTAGGTGAAATTTTAAAGCCATTGCGGCATACAAATTTTACAGACCCCACATTTTCGGTAGCGACCTGTATCGAGAATATATTCTGTTTAAATGTAAGGATATAAAGGGCATGTTTTTTTTAAATACATTTTTGTATATTTTTTTCAGTTGAAACGTGAACATTGCTTCTGTTCGTCGTTACGGCAGCGAATGTTGAACGATTTCCTCAAGGACGAGGAAGAGACTCGAGACGACGGAGATGTGATTCTACAGAAAGATGCTGATGATATCATGGACCGAGCATGTGAGTAACGATGATGTCTACTTAGATAAGTTACAAACAAGGAGAAGTTTCATACCTAACATCAGAAAGAGGCAGCTGAAGTTTCTGGGACACATAATGAGGAAGGAGGGCCTGGAGATTCTGATACTCACGGGTCAAATAGAGGGAAAGAGAGACAAGAGAAAGCAGCGCGTGACACAGCTGACGAGCTTGAGCAGGTGGATGACAGAACGTGATCTGGGGAAGGAAGCAGAGAGAAGGATCTTGATGAGAGCTGCAAGGGATAGAGGGAGGTGGAGAGCCATGATCGCCTACGCCCTGAAAGGACATGGCACATAGAAAGAAAAAGAACATTGCTTCGCTTTAAAGCATTATTTTTGTTCTGTCAGTTCAATATGACAAATTTATGAATGAAAATCATTATCGAATTAATAAATTTAGATTAGTCACTACTAACGTGAGTTGTGGCTTCACAATGAACAAGTAAACCGTTCCTGTTGGAAAAGGTATCAAGTGTAATTAAAAATAGGATAGAATTTTCAGTTTTTGAAACATGGTCAATATTCTTTCCTCTGGTTGATGTTCCGATTTGCAACAAGCATCAAAAATAACAATCTATCTCGGTAGAAGAAATAAAGGGTTCGGTTCGAAATTCCAATCTCCTGAAGAAGGCCAGAGCGTACAACGGCCGAAACGTTGTGAACAGTCGGAATAATGGAAATAATCATAATACCTAATCTCAGAGAAAGATATTAAAATTCTCCATGTTGAAGTTTTTACTGGCCCCAAATTAGTTCGTGACTCGAGAGGACGAAATATTTCGTGACCGTGAGAAGACGAAACATTTCGTGACCCCGAAAAAACAACTGCAACAAGGACCTAGAATAATCTACCTCGGTGTATGAAATAGATTGTTCGGTTCCAAAATTTCAATCTCCTGAAGAAGGCCGGAGCATACAACGAACGAAACGTTGTGAAACGTTGTGAACAGTCGGTAAAATGTAAATAATGTAAATAATCTTAATACCTAATATCAGAGAAAAATATTAAAATGATGTTCCTTCACTGTACCCAAAACATTTCGTCACCCTGAGAAAACATGGAACCAGAAAAATCTACTCCCGTGGAAGAAATAAAGGATTCGGATCGAAATTCCAATCCCCTGAAGAAGGCCGTAGCATACAACGGCCGAAAAGTTCTGAATATGGCAATGAAGATGGGGATAAGTCAGAATAATGTAAATAATACAAGTAATCATAATACCTCATCTCAGAGATATAGACAAATAATGTTTTTGTTTGGTTGATTGGAATTATATCTTTTGGAGAATGGGGGATTATTTACCGAATAATTCCGATTTTTATTTCGGCAGCCAGAGCTTTTATCTCCTTGGTTACCATATGCAAATCAAGTAAGGACATTATTCGTTTTTGGGACCAAACAGCGTCGCTGAATTGTCATTGGTCGCGATCAAAACTGAAAACCCATTATTTATGACGTATCAGAAGGGCATATATACGGGCTAACAAACGAAGAATCTAAAAAGTAAGCAGTATATGGGACTATGTTTCATGAACCTGTAGCATTTATATCAGACGTAGTGTTACACATACATATCTGTATCTGTCTATATTTCTGATGAGGTATTATGTACACTATTTACATTATTCGGACTATTGTCCTCATCTTTGTAGCCACATTTATTACAACGTTTCGGCCGTTGTACGCTCCGGCCTTCTTCAGGTGGTTGGAATGTCGAACTGAACCCTTTATTTCGCTCATTGGTTTAGACTGTTCTAGTTCTACGTGACATGTTTAACCAGCAATAAGGAGGGTCAGTGAAAAGCGATAATAAAAAATGCAATATAAGCTCTGATAAAAACATGGAATGTTAACAACAAAAATTGCAATATGAGCACTGAAAAAAATGATGGCTGAAGGCATTAGGTTTATAATACTCAGAAATCCACACAAATGACACAGTGTATAAAGGCGTTAGTTAGATGCAGTGATAGGACCCAAATTACCCGATTAAGGCAGTGGAGAACTTTCAGAGGGGAATTAACTGATAACTAACATCCATTAAAACATGGCACGTAGAACTAAAAAAGTCTACCCCACTGAGCGAAATAAATGGTTCAGTTCGACATTCCAACCATCTGAAGAAGTCCGGAGCGTACAACGGCCGAAACGTTGTAACAAATATGGCGACAAAGATGAGGACAATAGTCCCTATAATGTAAATGGTGTACATAAATATCTCTTTACTTTTCAATAGCAACGCCGACGTATCTGCACTTCTGCAAACACCCGCATTCACGTGTATATACATTTTTGCCGAAAGTATTCTTTTATGACACGGACAAATAAACATGTCGAAAATATGACGTTGAAAAAACAGCTACAGATGTGTATATACGTCTATCTTGATACTTTTAAAGCCCTTCTGAGCTTAAAATGAGTCCAATTATCAACCCAGATGTCTGGTCGAGGTGTTAACCAACATTCACGTACTCCATAAGTTTCTTAGTTACTATATTAAAATCAAATTTTTAAAAAAATCCTAAAAGATGTAAATTTTTTTTTAAAAAATGTAAAAGCCTTTAACTGTTTTACATTCCCGTTTCTTTAAAAACTTCAGATTGCACAGGAGAAGAAGAGTTTTTCCAGATTATAGCGTCAAGGATTATGAAGTTTGTCTAAAGCGGAACGCAATTTCGAAGATAAGATCTTCGTAAAAAGTATGGTTGTGAAAATTTATTCAGCTTTTTCTTCGGCTTTTTTACTCTCTCAACCTTTCTTGTTTTTATTCTACCACTCACTTTTATTCTTTCTTTATTCACGCTTTTTTCATTCTTACAAATTTCTTCATTTCGCCAGGATTTTTCTTTCGTTTCATTTAATTACACATTCCTTTTCTTTCTTTATTTAGTTTTCCCAAGACGTTTTTTTCCTAAATTTCAGCCCGTTCTTTTTTTCTTTTTCTTTTTTCACATCTTTATCTTTATTTCTGTATCTCCACACTTCTTTAGTTCTTATATTTTCCGATCACTATTTTTCTTTCTTTCTAGTTGCTTTCTTCATTCTCTGTTTTTTCTAGGGAAATTCCGTTTCAAAATATTCTTTATATTTTCTTTTATCTCGTGTCATTCTTTCTTTATTTTTTCCTTTCTGTTATTCTTCAACTTTCTCCCTCTCGAAGTTTCTTTGTTTCTTTCTTCAATTTTCTTTTCTTTCATCGGGTTTCTTTCTTATTTTTTTAGTTTCCTTTTTTTTGTCTCTTTCTCCTAAAGAACTTTTTTTTTTTTTCTCTCGTTAAGTTTTTTTTTTCATTTTCTGTAATATCCCTCTTTCTTTCTTTCAACGAGTTTCTAACTTTCTTATTTTTTCATCAAGTTTCCCTTTTGTCATTCTCCAATTTTCTAGCTCTCTCTTTTAAAGAACTTTTTTTTCTTTCTTTCTTTCTTTCTTTTTTTTTCTCTTTTCTTTCTTTCTTTCCCATTTTCTTTCTCTTTTTCTTTTTTTTTTAACAAAAATTTTTCATTCTCTTCTCAACATCCCTATCTTTATTTCTTTCTCTTTTCAACCAAAAATATTTTCTTTCTTTCTCTTTTCAATAACTTTTTTCTTTTCTTTCCATTTTCAACAATATTTTCTTTCTATTTTCAACAACTTTTTTTACTTTCTTTCTCTTTTCAACAACTTTTCTTTCTTTCTTTCTTTCTTTCTTTCTCTTTTCAACAACTTTTCTTTCTTTCTTTCTCTTTTCAAAAACTTTTCTTTCTTTCTTTCTCTTTTCAACAACTTTTCTTTCTTTCTTTCTCTTTTCAACAACTTTTCTTTCTTTCTTTTTCTTTCTTTTCTTTTTTTTTCTTTCTTTCTTTCTTTCTTTCTTTCTTTCTTTCTTTCTTTCTTTCTCTTTTCAACAACTTTTCTTTCTTTCTCTTTTCAACAACTTTTCTTTTTCTTTTTCTTTCTTTCTTTCTTTCCTTCTTTCTCTTTTCAACAACTTTTCTTTCTTTCTTTCTCTTTTCAACAACTTTTCTTTCTTTCTTTCTTTCTCTTTTCAAAAATTTTTCTTTCTTTCTTTCTTTTTTCAACAACTTTTCTTTCTTTCTCTTTTCAACAACTTTTCTTTCTTTCTTTCTTTCTTTCTTTCTCTTTTCAACAACTTTTCTTTCTTTCTTTCTTTCTCTTTTCAACAACTTTTATTTCTTTCTTTCTCTTTTCTTTTTTCAACTTTTCTTTTCTTTTTTCTTTTTCTCCTTTTCTTTCTCTTTTCAACAACTTTTTTTCTTTTTTTTTTCTTTCTTTCTTTTTTCAACAACTTTTCAACAACTTTTTTTCTTTTTTCTCCTTTCAACAAAAATTTTTTTTCTTTTTTCCTTTCTTTTTCTTTTCTTTCTCTTTTCAAACAATTTTCTTTCTTTCTCTTTTCAACAATTTTTCTTTCTTTATCTTTTCAAGAATTTTCTTTTTCTTTCTTTCTTTTTCAACAACTTTTCTACCTTTTCAGCAACTCTTTCTTTCTCTTTTCATCATTTTTTTCATTCTTTCACTTTTCAAAAACATTTCGTTCTTTTTTTTTTTTTTTCAGTTTCTTTATTTCACGAGATTATTTATTCATCTCCTGTTTCGCATTCTTTTATTTAAATTTGCATCCCAGGGTTTTTACTTCTTTCTTTATTTATCAAAATATAACCTAACACGCTTTAAAATGATACGAATCTGAAATACTGTTAAACATTTACAGTAATAAAAAAAAAACGGAGAGGAGATAAAGTCTGCTAAATGTTTTCAGACTGGATGACTTCCGCAGGATCGTTAATATTTGCACCAGCAACAAAAACCATAAAACATAAAAAATGGCGCCACAATGAGTTTACGTCCCGGGTTGGGAATTCATTTGCATATTCCTCTTTACATCAGTCGACATTTTAATACGATTTTAATTTATCTTTGCTAAATTCGTTGTGAAACGTTTGTTGATTCAGTATACATTAATGTTCTAACTGTTTGAGATCAGGATATTTATTTTTGTCTTTATATCGGCGAAATTTCTCGTCAGCCGTGGCAGGATAACCGTTGTGTTCACACGCAATGATTGTTTTCATCACCATCTATGATTTATTTTATATTCACAATTCGATTTACAGTCAGTGTTAGAATTCCTATAATAAACAATATCTCCGGAGACATTGAATAAACGGTTTCAGGATAAGATATAGCTATCATCACCGTCTCTGAATTATTTGGATTCACAAATGCAGGCGGAGGTATACCTATGTTTCATAGATTAAGCAAATGAATTTTATAAGTTACGACACAAAGTTAAATTAAACATTTAAGAAAGCATTATTTATCTTGGGAAATATATTTGGATAATAATTGACATGTTAGGGTAATGGATAGCGGCTCGGATTGTGGAATCGGAGAGTCGAGTTCGAAATCCAGCCGAATCTATTACATTCACTTACGTGATAATACTCTTGGGAAAGGTATGAATCCTCTTCTTCTCTCACCAGCTCAATAGCAGGGCTGACCGGTTTCTATAGCCGTGGATGGCAACTGGTCTACCGCAGAAAGAAATGGCAACCTACTGCGGGAGTATCGAAAGATACATGATCGCCTAAGCGTGTATCACACTTGACACATGATATGTCCCGGAAAGGGATATATTTGTTCGAAGTAGCAAAGTGGTATTGTGCTACTGTAACCGGGTAGGACAATCTAGGAGGTAACCGTAATTGACTGGTCCTCGTCGTAGTGGTAAGCAATAGGCGTCGTTTTGTACCTCCACATCAGTCTGTATTTATGGCTGACACCAGCCAATCATATTACTGTGAGGAGGAAACCAGGTGTATGCATATTCATTACATCAACACATAACTAATAACTGAACCAAGTAGTTAGCACGTTCGATTCCTGACCGTGCGACTAGGGTTCCAATCTCACTATAGTCGAGTTGGCCTTGATGTGAACGAGCTGGGGATGCCGACTGGAAAGCGTACGTAAACCATACCATTCCTTGTACGGATAAAAAATAAATAAATTCAGTATATAAAAATACGCAGGACCATAACGTAAGGATGCGTCATCTCATCGGATTTATTTAACCTATACAACTAGTTGATAATAAACAACTATAATCGTAGGAGAATTGATGATTAGTGGGGATAATAGCGGCTCGGATTAAGAAATCGGAGAGCCGAGTTCGAATTACGGTCGAATCCATTACATTCACTTACGTGCTAATACCCTTGGGAAAGATATAAATCCTTTCTTCTCCCCTATGCTATGGGTAAATAGCAGGATAGACCGGGTTATGTAGCCTTGGATGGCAACTGGTCTACCGCAGAAAGAAATGGCAACCTACTGCGGGAAAAAATCTGCCTCTTCAGTCATATATCTTTCGATACACGATCGCCTAAGCGTGTATCACGCATGGCCCAACTGAGAGACTGAATTTTAACAATACTAGGTTCGCAGATGACACCATAATGGCAGACAGAAAAATATAGTGAAGGAAAACAAGAAAAATTGACGAATCATCACTTATCAGACAAAATAGACGTTAGAAAGAGAGATAGCTTAAGACGCGCATTATACAAAGAAAACGTCAGAATTATGTAAGTACATAATTCTGATTAATTAACGAGTAAGTTAACGTAATGTTTGACGCAGAAATCGAAGAGGCAGATCGAAAGATGCCCTCAAATTCATAACCGCAAGTAAAATGGAAGATCTAAAACAAATGTGAAATTGAAAGCCTCTCATAAAAGGCAGAAACAAACAACTGGAATTTCTGTAACGCATTATGAGGAAGGTCAGTTTGGAAAATGTTTTTTCTTAATCATTTAACCCCAGGCAAGGCAAACAAGCCACTAAGATGCACGAAGTTTCTGGAAGTGGAAGAGAATGAGAATACTTTAGTGAAGAAGACAGAAGAGTAGCGATGGAGGTTTCATTTACAAGAAAATGTCTAGTGGTGTTGGGTCTGGTGATGGTGATGGTGATGGCCACTCAATTGCTGCACGTTGTCCTATCCGCCAGGGCGCCAAATTAAGATTTAATCATTTAATCTTAATTCTTCGATTATACACGCATATACCCCTAAATACACACACACACACACATAAATACATACACACACACACACAAACCTACATAAATACATACACTCACACCTACATTAATACATACAAACACCTACATAAATACACACACACACCTACATAAATACACACACACACCTACATAAATACATACACACAGACACCTACATAAATACACACACACACCTACATAAATACATACACACAGACACCTACATAAATACATAAACACACCTACATAAATACATACACACACACCTACATAAATACACACACACACACACACATATGTATATATATATATATATATATATATATATATATTTATATATATATATTTATGAATAAAAATGACAATAGGAAAAATGGTAATTGCTGACGCGTTTCGTCCAATGTGGACTTTATCAAAGCAAAAATACGAAAATGAAATTAAATGAACAAAGTGTTTTTATAAAAACAAAAACAGAATGTACCTCGCAATTGGAATGTAGAGAAACGCTATTTTCATATTTTTTTAACTGAAAAATAACGTCAGTATTTGTCACGTGTGGAGAATATTGTCAGTATATCTGTGTTGATGTATTCAACCATTTTCTTTCGATTTTATGAATCTGTTGTGCATATTTGTTTCGACGCGTCAGCAATTACCAGTTTTCCTATTGTCATTTTTATTCATGAATATTATCTTCTCTACCGATTAAATCGGAGAAATATATATATATATATATATATATATATATATATGTGTGTGTGTGTGTGTGTGTGTGTGTGTGTGTGTGTGTGTGTGTGTGTGTGTATAAATGTATTAATAAAGATTGGGGCAGAAATAACTCCCATATCTTCGTCCCAGGAATACTTCCCACATAATAGTAATACATTATCTATATAAAAACACCATTGGCACTAATAATTTAACATTTAACATCAAGAAACTTGCACAACGTCGCTACTACCCTGTAATGAAAGAAGGCGTGCTCAATCGTCTCAAGTTCCACGTCACAGCGTCGACAGTTTGGAGATTACTCCAATCCCGCTGAACACAGTCTTTTGGCGACACAGAGGGAATCCCAAATCACCAACCAGGTGAGTGATGCCACATCGTTATTGTGGCATTTCAACCCGGGGGCCCATCACGAACTGCCCCCCCACTGATTAATACTTGATATAATGCCCTACGAGACAATGCCTGGATGTTGAAGAGGCCATCCGACGACCCTAAGAGGCGTTTCAGAACAAGACGACGTTCGCTATAGAAGGACCATTCGGCACGGGGTAAACGATAGGCCTCCTCCTCGCTCGAGTGCACACATACTTACGCCCTCCTCTTTAAGGAGAGATTCCTCGGAGACATCAGATTAACTGCGATCACGGTCTTTCACTGTACCTCCGACCAATTAATTTTCAACTGCATATCAGGATCGAACCAGACGCCGAGTATCTTGACCGGCCCATTCGTCCAGAGGTAAAGTCCGGGAAAAGAAACTCCCTTTCACGCACCCAGCCGCAAGCCAACAGACTTATCGTGGTTGATCTTGGCCCCTGTCACCATCTCATAACCACTGATTTCTTTGCTGACTTCGTCAGTCTTAGCTCTGCTCTACACAAGAACCGAAACCTCATCAACATAGGCAGAATACCTTGCCGAGGTGGTAGCACCAGACAGGGAAATTCCGCGTAGGACCGGATTCGTCTTCCAGCGCAAGAACGTAAAACAAAAACGAAAGCGGACAACCTTGCCGAATGGAGAGTTACAATACGAGAAGCTCCGATCGTACCCCATTCACTTCACCAGGAGTCGCATACAGAAGTTGGATCCAGGTGTGAAAGTATGGCCCGAAACTGGCTGCCGAAAGGACAGCCTCCAGAAATTGATGGTCAACCCTGCCGAAGTGATCTAAATTGATAAGCGCGGCTTCACTGTCGACTTGCTCGATGATCAAGCGTACCATATGAAAGCTGTCTGAATAGTTCTACCCTTCACAGCACAAGTCTGTTCAGAGCCAATCTGACTAGACAGAACAACCCGCAAACGGTTCGCCAAGATCTTAGCCAAAATCTTTAACTCAGTACTTAAAGGGCGAAAGTTATCTATCCCATTTCCACCGTTCTTGTCCTTCCGTAATAACTTGATCATGCCACTGGTGAAGCGTTGCGGTTTAGATCCCTGCTTTATCCAGTTGCCGAAAATGAGTGTCAGCAAAGGAACAAAAACGGGTGACGGCCTCAAGTACACCTCATAAGGTAGACCATCTAATCCCGGAGATTTATCCAGGCCAACTTGTTTGAGTGCTTCCCGGATTTCCGACTCTGTGAAGGGATCCTCGCACCTAGCCGCTTCAGCTGCCTCAAGGTAGGGAAAGTCAGCTAAGTAGGTGTCGAGCTGAGCAGGGCTCAGCCCGGCTCCTTGGTGAAAAGTTCCTGAAAGTACTCACGGAAAGCCTTGCATACGCGCTCGTTTGTAATCACGGTCCGCTAATCCGGCAATGTGACGAATGGGATATGTCACCGAGATGCATTCCGAATATCTTCTGCACGCAATTCAGCGGCTATATTCGTTGCCTGAGAGGACATTCTTTTTAGTCTACCCCTAACTACCAGAGCTTGATCCTTCTTGATAAGCAAGGAGACCAACTCAACCTTATCTAAAGCTACATCCCCACTATCACGCGATTTGATCGCCAGATCAACTTTCTGCTCACAAGCCGTTTGCGCCGTTAATCTATCTAGATTGAGTCGATGACTATATCAGCAGCAAACTTTCTAATTTTTGATTTTAAGTTATCCCACCAGTCAGTCCCAACCACAGCCCCAGTCAGTTTTCTTTTGTATCGTTAGTAGCATCTGGTCCCGGAAATCTTGCTCACCAAATAATGTTAAGTTTAGTTTCCAGTAGCCAGCCATCTTAACCTTAGGTTTACCTAAGGTTTCATGGAACCGGACGAGCCTATGGACTGAATAAACTATATAATGGAAACCTGGATACCCTAAGAACCCTACATCGACACTCCTAAGACTCGGTCGAGGTAGCTAGAACGCACCTCTGTAGCCGAGCCGCTACTATTAGCCCAAGTCCACACTACATCACCAGAGTGTTCATTTCCGGTACTTATCGACAAGGTCAAACCTGTCGAGAAAGCCCCGAAATGGTTTCACATCCCGGGTGTTAGTACCCGAATTTTGCCCTATGTGATCTATATAGGGGTAAAGGAAGGCATTCCAACCGCCCGCTAAAACTACCCGACGAGATGTCTTCAAGAACGGCTTGATCTGCCGAAACAAAGTAGGCCGGTCAGAATGGTTACTGGGCGCATAAACCCCAATGTGGCGCGGAGCCTTATCCTTTATGGTAACATCCAGCACGCAAAGCCTGCCCGCCGGATCTGCGAAGACAAGAGTACACGCAGCCTTCAAAGACTTGCTCACTAGCCAAGAGACACCTCTCGAACGACCATCAAAACACGCTGAATAAAGGGAGAACCCCTTAGGTGGTTCTACAGGAGGATGCTTAGGATACCATAGACCAAACATGTGAGCAACAACGATTTTAGAGAAAATCGAAACAAAAAGAAATATAAAACATCAAGAAGAGACAGTAGAAATTTCTTGGACACAGAATGAGGAAGGAAGGTTTAGAAAATCTGATACTCACATGACAGATTGTAAGGGAAAAGACACAGAGGAAAGCCGATCAATAACTTAACTAATTGGCGGAATAAGGTTTAGAAGTAATAAAAAAAAGACAAAATATATTAAAAGATACAAATGACAGGAAATTTGGAGAGTCATGATCGCCTACTCCTGATGGATCACGGTGCATAGAAGATACATGGGAAGCCAACTAAATAAGAGAAAAATCATTGAAAGTAAAAATCTATTCGTTTTCAGTGGATCTAGTATAAATGACAAATAGCTACTTAGATACACCCAATATATCTATGAACACAAAAGGGATATTTCATACAATAATTTATCAATGCATGAAATATACATACAAATAATTTCAACCATAACTTCGATCTAAAGAGAAGGAAAATCTTCTAGAGTGCAGCTATTGCATCTTATCAAAATATAAATCTGCGTCCCGGATGTTCATTCTGGAAAGAATTATTGCTTTTCAAGTCAAGATACATTACTAAAAAAATGTTAGAAATTTAAAGAAAACGGTTACATCCATAAACTTATTCATAATATATAATACATAACTTTATCCCAAACTAAAACAATTAGAATACTAATTTGTAAAAATAAAAGATTCAAAAACATCACTTACTCATTTTTATTTATTAGACATTGAATTGTGGCACTTCACGTCCTCCATAGCTTGCCCGAATTTTCAACCAACCTGATGGATATTTATGAACGTTCCTAAAATTAAAAAAAAAATTGCTCTTGTATATAAATATTTGTTAGAAAATAAAATCCTTGCATTTGCTTTGATTAAATCAATCAAAGGACGAAACGCGTCGTCTAAAAAAAAAAAATTTCCATTTGTTTGTATTCAAATGCTCCATTTATATAGATATTCTATCTGAAATTTTACACACACACACAGATATATATATATATATATATATATATATATATATATATATATATATATATATATATATATATATATAATTATTTATTTAAAAAATTCTAACATAAATATGTTATAAAATCACTAAAAAAATAGCTATTTTCGTTTCAACACCTCCGGTGTCTTATCAAATGATGATGTTGAATGTCTATATATATATATATATATATATATATATATATATATATATATATATGTATGTATGTATACCTATGACCTCTGCCGATAGCATTCATTGCTTTCTCACTCAGCTATGTCCATTTTTAAAAGAACTAATATCAGCAAACATATCTCTGTTTTCCTTTGAAAAATGTCCACCAATCCTACAAGCTTAGAATTCGATATATGTTCAGTCGATGGACATGAGGAAATATTTAGGAATCGATGAAACCTATCAGCCTGGTCTAAATAGTTCATGTAATTTTCAATTTATTCATTAAAAAGTCGGAATGAAAAAAAAACATGTAAATATTTTTATGATTATTCGAGAGAAAAAGCTGGCATATGAGGCAAATAAAATTATCAAACAACAACTTGTACATTTTGAAAGACTTGATAATAAACGTTATAATGCATTTGGAAAGAATGCGTCTCTACATTTTATGCAAATAAGAATATTACAATAATTAAAACAAGTCGGCAAATTATAAAACTAATGGATAAAAAAGCCTGGAAAATTTAAGCATATATAAAAGTTTTGTTGAATATCAGAAATCTTAAATGAAAACATGAAACAGTAGTATTTTCATGGCTGAATATATAAAAATCTTTATAACTTTGCATATCACAGATATCACACTGCCTTATGAAGAGAACATCGAAGCAATAAGGGTACTTTAAATGCCTTGGTTCCATGATCTTTCTTCATCGGTTTTAAACTATTTTTAATCGCCCCATTCAAGGCAGTAAAGCCAAGAAGATGAAGAAATGGCTCCTCAATATTATGATGATGTCATCAATTATGTCAGGTCTCTAATTTAGATAGATAGATAGATAGATAGATAGATAGATAGATAGATAGATAGATAGATATAGGAAAAACAAGAAAAGGAAGAAGCTTTACTTCAGAATTTGTCTGTCATAATGAAGCAATGAATTCTTAGGGAGACCAGGAAGGCTGGCCATGAAAACTAATGATGCGAAGATGAAGGTATGGGTCCTCATTATTATGATGATGTCATTAATTATGACAGGTCTCTAATTTAGATAGATAGATAGATAGATAGATAGATAGATAGATAGATAGATAGATAGATAGATAGATGAGAAAAAAACAAGAAAAGGAAGTTTTACTTCAGAATTTTCTGTCATAATGAATCAATGAATTCTTAGGGACACAAGGAAGGCGTGCCAAGAAAAATAAAGATGCTAAGATGAAGGCATGGGTCCTCATTATTATGATGATGTCACCAATTATGACAGGTCTCTAATTTGGATAGATAGATAGATAGATAGATAGATAGATAGATAGATAGATAGATAGATAGATAGATAGATAGATAGAGAAGGGAAAACAAGAGGGCGTTACAGGGTGCGAAAGAATAAGGAACAAAAACATTAATAATGAGCGGGAAGGGGAAAGAGCAATCAGAAGGAGAGGTGATAGCTAGGAATAGTAAATAGTTGTTCCGGTAAATGAAGAATATAAGAAAATCGTCAACGATTGAACTGTAGTTAAAGATCCAAATGTTCGATTCCGTCGATCTTGCTATAATGATGCGGAATATTTGACAGGAATAAAAAACACCAACAAAAAAAAAAGAACACTCTTTGAAGAATCCAAACTCGTTTGGAAACATCTTCCAAAACAAGAGCATCAGAAAGATGACATCCTGTGAAGGGTCAAGCGACCACCATTAATTAACAACATTTATACAGGACTACTACAAGTCTTGGAATAATGGTTGATGTCAACCCTGTAACAAGAATCGGTCAAATACCAAAAGGATCATTGTAAAATCAGGATGGGAGACCAAAGAATGATTTATGGATATTTGCGCTGGACAGTGGGGGGAAGAAGAAGAAGAAGCCGAATCGTTGTGTATGATCCACATATTAAGGAAGACGACCGTTCCGCTTTTTATGTAGGCATCTTAGAAATGCAATGTAAAGTGTGTATCTAGGGATTCTCGACAAAATTCAAAGGAGAATCTAAAATGTTATTACAATTCTTGCCTGTAGAACTCCAGGTAAGAGCTCCGGAACTTCCAGATTCTTGATTGCCTGTCAACTAAGATATACAAAAAATATAAATACAACGTCAATTGTCATTTTCTCTTGCATAGAATAGTGTTCATTTTATTTTTCTTTCTCATTAGATACGTCTTCTGTGTTTCTTTCAATCTAATTAAACTCTTGCGTTTAGGGAGAGCAATGGAAGAAAGGTTTATCATCCTATTTGTATTTCCTTCATTATAGCTTATAATATATACTTCATTTAATAAAAACCATATTTCACAAACGTAACGGAATTATCAAGAGGAAAAAAGACATGACAACCATGTTTTGTTCTCAGACAGACATTTGAAGAAGTAAAACACATACAAACAGCTATGTATAAATATTTACCCCTATTCAACAACAGAAGCTAAAAACTTCAATTTAATTATAAAAATTAAATTGAATTAAAGTACCCAGCTCTGATTCATTCTGAAGCGAATTTTAGAATAATTTTTATAATTATAAATTGAAGTTTTTAGCTTCTGTTTTTGAAACATGAGAACTCTTATTTAGCGATGGAATCATATTTCTATAAATAATTATAATTTAGGCTCTACTTATGTATTGAGCACTGTTTTTTTTTTAAATAAAAATACTAAAGATCTTCGGATCATATATATATATATATATATATATATATATATATATATATATATATACGTTTCCAGGAAGGAGAATCATCGCCTTCCTAAAATTATACCTGAGAACCGTGACGCCTAGCGTCTTCTTCTTTTGACAATACCTGCAGGGCCACTCTCATGTAGAATAGGCAAAAGAAGAACTGCAACGCTTTGCCATCGAGCCCAGGCCAGACTTTTATCGGCAACTGCTACAACCGTGTATGCCTGACCTGCATTAGATTTATCAGACACAAACCTGCCTGCAAGCGACGTGTACAGACTCTTTGTTGATCTTCGGAGCCAAATTATGATGATATATATATATATATATATATATATATATATATATATATATATATATATATATGTATGTATGTGTGTGTGTGTGTGTGTGAGTGTGTGTATATATATATATATATATATATATATATATATATATATATATATATATATATTTATGTGTGTGTATGTATATGTGTATGCATTAGTTTGCATATATTTATTTTTCTATGCATATTTAGTTATTATGCATCTCTGTACAGTTAATTATATGAAAAGTATGTTTAGTCCTTTGTTGAATATACAATAAATTAAAACTTTTATGTGTACGAATATTTATTCCTTCTCACTGTTCGTGTGTGTGCGCGTATGCGTGTGTTTGAGCGTATACTTTGTTTGCTATCGGGTTGACTAAAACTCATGTTAGACAACCTGATTTATCAAATCATCAGATTTGTCATATTTACACGTTGAAATTTTCTTTTCATTTATGAGTGCTAAATGGCATAACGTTATGTCAAACAGATTGTAATTTTGTCATAGCCTTCCCCGGACTGATAGACCTCAATTTTTTTTTTTTTTTTTCTGGGGCATTTCTTGAACAGCTATTTTGTTTCTGTCATATCTTCAGAAATGAATGATTATTCAAAATTTAAAATACATCTATATAAGTTCTCAGAAATAAGTTTGAGTATTTCAACAAGAATAATAAAGTTTCAAGCTGTTGTTATGGCTCCATTTATTGCCATATTTATCTATTCAGTAGAGGTCAAGCAACATTTTTGAACTTAGATATTGTTCATAGTGGAAATAAAATAATAATATTAATTCACTTTTATTTATAGACTATGTCCCTAGATTACAACAATCCCGACCTACAACTACTCGTGGTTACGACGCATTAGTCTTGTTTTGTTATGCCGTTTGCCTGAGTATGCGTCCACGCGTGTTTGCGCCTGCACGTGTTTGCGCATGCGCGTGTGTGCGCATGCGCATGTGTGCGCATGCGTCTGTGTCGGATTAAAATAATCAATTCTGTTGGAATTGCTTAGTTTACATTCACTTTGCTTGCCGGATCAATCTGTGAACTCATATTCTTTACAAACATTCATCGAATGTGCAGGCCGATAGTTGTAATGCACCCAGTTTAATGAACAAAAATGAGGCGTCTATTTCAAATACCAAATGTCCACTATAATAACATTTGGCGTAATTAGTATTTGTGTGCGTGTTTCTGTAAATAGTGTAAACAAATAATTATTGATTAAATTGTTTCTTTACAAAATATTTTTGAAAAATGACATCGGCTATCTCAAGAAAATTGCTTCGAAAATCAGGCAGCGACAACTTAAATCGAATTTGTATAACAATCTACAAGATGATTTCCCATGTGTATCGCCGATTAAATCTATAAACACATGTATTCATGAAATTGTTCAGTTCTCTTGAGTGTCGGTCATGGAAAAGACAATGCTTTGAAATTAGATAAGTATTTAAGAGATGGATGCAATAGCTATATCTTATTGAATTATTTGCCGTATATAAAGACTCACCCACAGCCACCACCAAAAAAATAAAAAAAATGATTTTAAATAAATTTTTTTATAATTATACAGCTTTCCATTAGACCTGAAATAGACCCCCTACTCGATTATTCTAAACTCCCGCCTTATTTGCTTCTTCTTCTATGTTCTGTGTACTTTCAAAAAATTGGCGATAATGGCTCTCCGCTATTTCCTGCCATTTGCACATCTTAACAACTTTTGTCTTTTTACCATAAGTCATCCATTCACTTAAACTCACCACGTTAGATAATGCGGTGTTTCCATCTGTTTCGCTTTCAACCAGAACTGTAAGTATCACATTTTTCAACTGCCTCTTCCTGATGTTAAGTATATGCTTAATTTTTGTTTCCATTGTCTTTAGGACTTTCTCGTTACTCAAATTTACAGACCATGGTATTCACAGCATCTTTCTGTAGAACTAAATTTCTGTTGCTTCAAGTCAATTATCTTGTCCAGTATTCACTGCCATATAGGACGATTAAAATTACATAACAGTCCAGTAATTATTTACATTACTCGGACTATTGTCCTCATCTTTGTTGCTATATTTATCACAACGTTTCGGCCGTTGTACGCTCCGGCCTTCTTCAGGTCACATAGCTCAGTCGATAAAGGCGTTGGTTAGGGCCACTGACAAATCCCAGAGAGTTGTGAGTTCAATACCTGGTTAAGGCAGTGGAAAACTACCCCATCGAGCGAAATAAAGGGTTCAGTTCGACATTCCAACCTGAAGAGCGTACAACGACCGAAACGTTGTGATAAATATGTCAACAAAGATGAGGACAATAGCCCGAATAATGTAAATAGTGTACATAATACCTCATCTCAGAAACATAGACAGATACTGAAAGGCCGAAACGTTGTAATAAAGATGGCAACAAAGATGAGGACAATAGTCCGAATAATATAAATAGTGTACATAATACCTCATCTCAGAAATATAGACAGATACTGAAGGGCCGAAACGTTGTAATAAATATGGCAACAAAAATGAGGACAATAGTCCGAATAATGTAAATAGTGTACATAATACCTCATCTCAGAAATATAGACAGATACTGAAAGACCGAAACGTTGTAATAAATATGGCAACAAAGATGAGGACAATAGTCCGAATAATGTAAATAGTGTACATAATACCTCATCTCAGAAGTATAGACAGATACTGTCCAGTACTTGTTTCTTCGTTTCTAACGACATTTTTTTCTGTTTCTTTGTAATTTTCATAAATTTTGGAATGCATCCTTGCCTATCCATATACGTCTTCGGACGTACTTGGGGCAATTTGTAAATACACTTCACAGATATTTAAATTCTTGCACTGTTTGATTTCGGTAATTTCAACTGTAATATGCATGTTGTGCTGTTACTTTTTATTTTCATTTTTAACTGAATGCATGGAATTTTTTTTTAATGTAAGCATCTAACATCAAATCTGAACATGGACACAATATGCTGAACGTGTTCAGAAAAAGAACAACCCTATAACTGCAGATACATGCATAAAACCTCTATATATTCAGTTAACAATAAAAAAAAAGTATCCATGATAAAGGCTAAAAGAATTACCAAAACCGTTCAGATATGCTGAACACTCGGACAATTTTCCGGAAAAGAAAAAAATTATTTGAACACAAAACAAATTAAATAATAATAAAAGAAAGACTAATATAAACTATGTATGAAAAGAGCGACTGCTGCCCAGAGAAAGGATTACTCATATATATATATATATATATATATATATATATATATATATATACATATATATATATATATATATATATATATATATATATATATATATATATATATATATATATTTATATATGAAGAAATATAGTCTTAAGACGTGCTATATTTATGGAATAAAGTGCTCAATATCAGAAATAGAGCGTGTATATATATATATATATATATATATATATATATATATATATATATATATATATATATATATATATATATATATATATATATATATATATATATATATATATATATATATAAATAAATATAGATAACTAGACTCGTTTTGAAAACCCTCGAATTTTTGATTTGCTAATCAAATCAATCTCGAGGGAAAAAAAGGTTTTAAAAAAAGAAAGAGTTGAAACATGAAAGTCTGTCGACAAAAAATCGCACAGATGCAGGTCTGAAGCCCAAAGAAAAAACCCCGATACGAGTAACAACTAACTAACAAAAGAGCTCAATACAACCGTAGAGCAGACCTAGATACACCTAGGGAGCCAGACAAACCTACCTAGGTTTCACCTAAACGGATCGTCAGGGAAAGTTTGTCTCACTAGGTGTATATATATATATATATATATATATATATATATATATAAAACAATATAGGGTAAGAATTAAAAATAGACTTTTAATTTTACCTTATGTTTCTCCTGCACCCCCACCTTTAAGTTTCGGAAAAGAGGTAACATTTGGTTTTAAATTTTATTAGTATGAATAATGACAGATAGATAGATAAATAGATACGAAGAGATTCAGATATGAACAAACTGATATATATATATATATATATATATATATATATATATATATATATATATATAGAGAGAGAGAGAGAGAGAGAGAGAGAGAGAGCGAGAGAGAGTGGGAGAGAGTGTGGGTGAGAGAGTGAGAGTGAGAGATGGGTAAATCAAGTAACTAGATATTAGCAAACGTATATGCGGTATTTGTACTCCTAAAAGAAAATTCCTCATTCGCCATATAATCCGCCGGTCTTATTCATAACATTTGTTGGTGTAATCACCTCTCTTTCGCTACAAAATAATTATGTTACGAAATAAAATCATGGACGTTAATTAAATTCATCCGTACCTAACCAAAAAAATGAATATAGACAGGGCGTAGAGAATACGATACCTTTCGCGTTTTACTATTTTATTTAGTAATTTAAATCCTTTTGTATTAATTTACCATTTCTCTTCACGACTGGTACCAGCCAGTCGTCTTTTGTGTATTTCGTTCCGTTCTATAAAGCACATCGAAATCTAATACATTGAGGTAAATTTGTTTGCACAAGTACATTATGAAGTAGATTATACACATGAGTACATGATATATTTTGGCACTTCTATCTCGTGAGAAATTTCTTTAAATTTACAAACGGAATAGACAGATTAAAAAAAAACCCACAAGGATTCCAGGTATTATTGAAAGTAAAACACACAGAAAAGATAGCAATAGGTCAGGGTTAATGAGATAGAAGGTGACAAGAGACATGCATTCATTTTTTTGAAGGTCGCATTTGACAAGAGAGAAGCTTGTACATGATTCTACAAACGAGAAACTATTTCTTTATTTTGTTTTTTAATGTTTCCACAAATAGTTCATTTGTAGTTCTTGCTCTCCTAAAAGAAAATTCTTCATTTTTCACATGCACTGTAGGTCCTTTTTTCAACATTTGTTGGTAGAACCATTTCTCTTTCGTTACACAGCAAATATGTTACGAAACAAAATTATGAACGTTAATTAAATTCATCCGAAATTAAACACTGTTAGATTTTATAAATAAATGAATGCGAATGGATAACGCTTCAAAATGAAAGACGGAGAGCTGAGATCGAATTTCAGTCGGGTTCATTGTAATGACTTACTCGAAAATACCCTTAGGAAAGATATGAATCCGTCTCTATTCCCGCGAGCTATGCTTTAAACAGTAGGACAGACTGGGTTCTATAACATTGGCTGGTAAGCAGTCTATCGCAGAAAGAACCTACTACGTGAAAAATCTTCTTTCTACTCATTCATGAATCGAAAGAGACATGATTGTCCAAACATTTATCACGTATGGCAGTAAACTGACTGAATGGATACAAATTATTTCGTTGTCCGGAAATTGAAATGAGTATTCTTTGTGCTCATGTAAATTCAAACTCGAATTATAAATGTTCCCATTTGGTAGAAATCCCGAAAACGAGGACCCTGATCTCTATATATATATATATATATATATATATATATATATATATATATATATATATATATACTGAAGTCACCAAAATACGAAAATTAGCTGTGGGATACTCAGTGAAGATATAATCAATCGTCTCATCTCTTTGGTCAAAAACTAGCGTCTCAACGTCCTGAGGACCATAGAGAGTGAAGGTGAAACTCATCCTGTGTGGTATATATATATATATATATATATATATATATATATATATATATATATATATATATATATATATATATATATATATATATATATATATATTTCTTGTAAAAATACAGAGTGAAGGTGGAAACTGATCCTGTGTGCAAGCGCCACGCAGAAATATATATATATATATATATATATATATATATATATATATATATATATATATATATATATACACTTTTCTTGTAAAATACAGAGTCAAGGTGAAACTGATCCTGTGTGCAAGTGCCACTTAGGTAGGACGTTGGGACGCTAGTTTTTGACCAAAGTGATGAGACGATTGATTATATCCTCTCTCAATATCCCGCAGCTAGTTTTCGTATTTTGGTGACTTCAGTATTCATTACGAAGAGCGGTATGTCCACTCGAACAAAGCAAATGAAAACGGCAGATATAGCCGGAACTTCTCTGTTGCCTACGAACTGACACAGATCATTAATGAGCCTAGCAGTACCCCCGATGTAAAAGGACATCAGGTGAACATCCTTGACCTCTTCCTCAATCCTTTTCTTATAAAATACTCCGCTGAAGTGTTACCCCTCGCCCCTGGGTAATTCAGTCCATTCACTAGTCGTGATCAAAGTACCTAAGACGCGAGCTCATCATTACTATGAGGCGATAGGAAAAAGGAAAAAAAAATACTATAAGACTGATTAGTGACCTTGGTTAATATTTATGGTAGGTCATATGCAAAATAGGCTCAATTTTTGGTCTGGAATGCCCTAATGCACATTGTGTTTGATTATTGATCTATTATTCTTATTCTATTCTTGATTGACTTGGCACGATCGATTCCAAAAGCGATTGGAAATTGAACCTCATATTTTCATGTCTAGTGCCGAGTCGTTTTTAAATGGGTAGATCAAAGAATAATCATTTTCTTTCTTTTGTAATTTTAAATGTCCTTGTTTAATACCCGTTACATTATATATCCGATGTAATCATAGAGTTTTAAAATTAACTGTATTATCGATTTTTTTTGGGGGGTGGGGTTCTGTTGTCTTATTAATCATCAAAAACTTTCCAACAAAATATGCCTTCATTTCCTTGAGTATTTCCTGTTCTGGGTATGACGATAAACTACATCTGGCATCAAGGCTTCTGACTGGGAGAACCATCACTTCACCGCTGTTGTTCACAGGTCCACTCTGACCATTGTCGTGGCACCTGTTGGAAAAAACCGCGAACCATTAATGAAAAATCAACAGTACATTTTACAATAAAAATTACCAATAATAATAGTTTTTATATCAAAATCTTATTATAATTGTGCTTGTTCCTTTCTTAGTTACTTAGTTCATCCGTCCGTTACACTCTTCCGTACTGATTTGTAATCGGCATCTCATTGGCGGCCATATTCAAAGAAACACCATCACCCACACCCTCACACCCTCCAAAGCAGTTAGAGGAGCAATGGAGGATGTCTATAGCAGTTCTTTTTTTATCAATTTTTTCTTAGTTTTTTGTATATATTATGTAATTCTTTTGTGTACATACCTCGACTTTTTCGCCGACAAAAAGCATGATGAAAAAGGCCCCAAAATTAATAAAAACAATTTTTTTAACGTCAAAATGTTTGTTATTATTATAAACCTTTCTAGCACGTTTGAAATTTTGGTAAAATTTGATTCGTTTTTTTTAAGTTAGCGACCCGGGCCATATTTGTGTTTTTACGCCTATTTTTCAGGTGAAGCACACATTGATTTAAAAATTCTTGCAAAAATCAAATAATTGTCGGATTTTAATGAAACTTTCAGAACTTATTCGGAAATGAATGATATTATTTTGCGTTCTTTGTTTTTGAAAATTTTAGTAAACATATTTTTTATATATGTTAAAATTAATGTTTAAAAAATAATAAGAATTTCAAATAGAAATTTAATAAGAACGATTATTTTTTTTTGAATTAGGTTCTAATAACATAATTGAATTTAAAAATAGTAAATGGATTTTAGATTCGCATTTGAAATTAATAACTTTTAAAAACTTATTCGGAAATGCTGGAAATTATTTTTGCCTTCTTTGCTTTTGAGAAAATTGTAAAAGAATTACTGGAATTAGATCTCAGTTCTCCGATTAACAATTCCGAACAAATAACTATTCACCACCTATATATCTAGTCTTACAGCACGTGGTATTCCCAAGTGGTCACACATGAAGGTACCGACGAGCAACGACTTGGCTTAAGATCGGTGACCTTTCGGGAACCGGTAATCTCAACGCGATATGGCCGTAATCTATCTGAGGAGAAACAGACGAGTGAAAAAAAGTTAAGTGTTATATATCCTTCATGATGCCGCTGATGAAATACAATATAATTATAATCTGAAAATTACCATGACTTCTTGGCAAATAAAATCAGCGATCTTCCCATTGTTTCTCTGGGCTTTGAATTCAGCGAAGTCTTTCTCCCTTCAAGATGAAGGCTCTCCACAGATGAGGCTCCCCAGAGATTTAGTTGCTTAACTGTGAATTTCCAGGACTACTTCTGAAGAAAATACATGGCTTTCTCATTAACTGATCCAGTGCTTTGAATTCAATTGAGTCCGTCTATTATCTTTCAAGCTACAAAACCAAGTCTACACAGCTATTTACCCGATCGTTTATAAAAAAGAAGAAATGGTTTTCTGCCTATCGCAACGAGTCCAAAGTGATCCCAAATGACTAGGACGGCATTTGCCGATTAAATTTTTCACGGTGATAACTCAGCCACACATTCGATGGCCTGATTAAAGGTATGATAAAAAGTAATAATAATAACAATAAATTAAATTAAAATAATTATGAATTAAAAATGAATGATAAAGAAGGTAATCGAATTTTGAATTCTAAGCTTCTATCTTCTTAATTTAAAGTTCGTGTTATGGGGTGCATTTAAAATTAATTTCATAAAATTCATATCGTTCTTTTTATAATGTGAATTCTTTTTTTATTGATTATCAGTATTCCGCAAGTGAGTCAAAATAAAAATAAAATAGCAAGCCAGTCGCAAGTAATAATCTCATGACGATAAGGATATTGGACTTTCAACTTAGACCATTCATCTGTAAATATATCTTACAGGCGCCAAATACTCCGATTTTATCAGCTTCAATCTCATCTCGCCATATTCTTAGAAGTCGATCTTTGATGAGAACGTGATGAGATATTTATCGGCCTTAAACTGAATAATTCATTTTCAGTATCTTTATGGTTTCCGAAGTTTACAATTAGCATTTTGAAAGGCATTGGCTCTGGGGTTGGGGTATAAACAATTCCTCGAAATCAGATGCATACGAAATAATACGGGTGCTATATTCTCATGCGGTTAAATAAAAAAAAACTGTTTTTTTATTCGCTTTCATCAAAATTGTTTGAAAATCGATAATCTATTCATTCAAGTATAAACATTAAATTTGATGCCCTTTTATTTAATGTGCTCTGTTTCGTAAATGGCTAGAGATTGTGAATGAGAACATCATTATTCCTCGACCTGGGTAAAATATGTCTGCATATACTTATATAAGTATATGTTTGTTTAACACACACACACACACACACACACACACACACACCCTCTCTCTCTCTCTCGGTCTCTCTCTCTCTCTCTCTTTCTCACACATACAGAGGAAAACACGCACGGACTTATATACATAGGGGGCGACAGAAATATTTTCCACGTATAGTGGCCAGAAATACTTCCCATATAATGGTTAGAAATTTAGTAGCAATGGTATCTTCGTCTAAATAATGTCATACCCTTATATGGGAGGTATTTCCGCCGTACACTTTATTAATGCGAAAGATAGTTTATATATATATATATATATATATATATATATATATATATATATATATATATATTGTGTGTGTGTAAAAACATTAGTAAATACTAATACATCTACAACAGATCCTAGATAAAAAAAATTAGGTTAATCATATACTACACTAAATCTAGTATATCCAACTTAATTATTCGCAATGATTCTTCCCCCTCCGCGTTAGCGATTTGCAAAAACCAACATAGTTTACAAATTCAAGTGCCCTTTGTGAGATTGTATTTCCAATGGATTAAATAATATTTATGTTGGTCACACCACAAACTCGCTTTCACGACGCTTGACGCTACATTTTAATGAAAACTCTAACATTTTTAGGCATTTCAAACAACATACCTGGCCGCGTACAAAATTCCGTAAAATCCTCGTTGAAAAAATAACTATACTTAAACATGAAAACAATAAACAAAAACAAAAATTTCTTGAAGCTATATACATAAAACAGTTGAAATATAACCTGAACAAAATAAATTATGAAATCTCCACAAATATTCAAATAATGCCTATAATTGATAACAGAAGCCTTTGGTTTATACGAACGGCTTCCCATACTTAATATTTCTCGTTTTCACTCTCGTGTAGTCTTGTGTGACATCACGACCTGCGATGCAATTTTCACTTCCGCCTTTCGTATACACGAACTTGTCGTTGCTTTGAAATTTTTCATGCAACAAGAGCAGACTATCATTATTGTTCTGTCCGTGTATTGTTTGATATATTGAAATGTAATTGTCATCTTTGATAATGGCTTATGTAAGCCGAAAGCTTAGATAGGATTAAAACATGTAATAATGATAATGTTATTAAGCTTATCAAACAAAATGAAAGGAACTTACTTAAAATAAATAGACAAAACTTGTCTATATTATTTAATGAAACATGTATCAATATATATATAGATATGACAGAGAATGAAGAAAAAAATAAAAACGAATTTATTTATAAGTTATGTCGGCATCTATTTTTGTCCCAGGGAGAAAACAAATAGATAGATAGATAGATAGATAGATAGATAGATAGATAGATAGATAGATATAAACTGACTGGTATAGATAGATCATTGTTCGAGGAATTATGTATCTGTATATTAGATACCTCCGAAATTTTTCTAAAAAAGAACATTGCATGAAGAAAAAACTCCAAACTTGATAAAAGCCAAGTTTTATCGTCAAAATGTTTTTGCTATTTTTAAGAGGAAAGACCAAATTATGTTTTTACTATTTTATTTAATTTCTGAATCCTTTCTGGCATGTTCGAAATTTTGGTTAGAAATCTTGTTTTTCTTACGTCAATTGGGGCCAAAGTTTAGTATGGGAAATTTAGCGACTTTTTGCTATAAAAATAACGATGTTTTGGACTTGCAAACATTAAATAATTATCGGATTTTAATTAAAATTTTAGAATATCTGCAAGAATTTTTTTTTTTGGCATATATATAAATATATATATATATATATATATATATATATATATATATATATATATATATATATTTACATCTGTTACCCTCCACTTAAATTTTTGAAATTTCGAGAAATTAAATTTTCAGATTATTTTCATTTATATTATTTAAAGGCTGAATTCCAATTTCACTTACAAGGCTTGGGTCAATCCGTGGTATGTTTTTCAAGCACTTTCCAAAGATGCCGCACACTGGGATCGACCCCCTCCAATCCGATAACATTTTGAAGTCTCCTTCCTGACAAATCGACATTGATGAGATTCGAAACCGGGTTTCATCGTCAGAATGCGAACGTTCAGCCACGTACCCTTCCGCTCGGAATGAGTCTTCATTCACTGATAGAATAAGACTCCGCATAGTTTATAACAGGTTTGGTTCTAAAGATTACTGGCGGCTCTGTGTGAGTGTGATAAGCAAGAGAAAATCTTCAGTCCGTTTTCTCTTTAATCACTATGAAATATTTGCCATGTGCTGCAGACGAAGCACAATGCTTTGATCCAAAATATCGTCCAAATCCAATCTTGAATCTCCAGGATTATCTTTGCCTGATTTGACTACATAAAACAGAATTAGTACTCACTTGTTACTAGTCTGTAAGACTCTAAGGAAAAATATACAAACAATACGTTGAGCGAAGAAGACTTTAATCACATGAGATGATAGATTGAGAATACACTGGTGTTGTAGCATACTTACGGACGATAATGTGTATGTCGCCATTCACATAAATAGAGTAGTAAATACTGTATGTTGGTTTGCAGTTGAAGATTCGTCTCGGGAAACATCTACGGAGAATTTTTGGCGAAGCCTACGGGCTCAGGTAACCCACATTAAATTCGGGCTTGTGTCACATCTGACTGCGTGGGACGGTTGGTAGATATCTTGCAGTTGGATATTCGTCTCCAGCTGTGCTGGTCAAACTCTTTGTCTCCGGGAAGAGATGATCCCCAGACGAGGCTATGTCGAAGGGCAGAGTCCTGTCTCGGGAAACAGCTACCCGACCACGGTTTATAAGGTATCTATGGGGAATTTTTGACCGAGCCTACGTGCTCAGATACCCCACACTAAATTCGGACTTGTACCACATCTGACCGCGTGGGGCGCTTGGTAGATATCCTGCAGTTGGCAATTCATTGTGGAATTCACTTCACTCACCTCCAGCAGTAGACTACTTCTTCTACGTGCCGCTGGCGAATCTTATATGTGTTGTTCTTGTCCTAAGTATAATCGTTCATTGCCAACCTTCGTGCGATTATTCTACTAAGTAACTTTCCCTGGGTTACAACAAATACTTAATTGTGAAAATCGATACGCCTTTAGGGGCTACATTTTTCCTCTGATCCCAGAGTAAACGTTCTACTCATACCGGAAGGATGAGTCCACGTTTCAGTAATAAGTGTAGAGAAGGTTAGTCAGTCTTTCTACACAACAGAGGGATATGAACATAACTTCATTCATGGTTTCTGCTATTATCTCCAAGCTAAACCCTAAAAGGCTTTCGGACTTGACGTTATCCCTTCAATTGTTCTTGTGTTATTGAAATCGGCCATGTTTTCTCCAAACTCTGAGAAATATGCTTTGCTTTCCCCTGTGTGATTATTGGGCCTTGAGTAAGGTGATGAATAATGTAGAAAAATAAAGGGTATAACTAAAATAAGGGATTTCCAGAAGAATTTAAGGTTTCAAGACAGAAAAAAGCATTGCGCGGACGGAAAGGTATAGATGCAAATCAACATAGGTTTAATTGAAAAGGGGTGTCGAAAAAAAAAGGGACTGAAATTAATTACTGCATCAGTTCAAGATCAGGATATTAGTATAAATAATATCAGGAAGCATTTACAAAAAAAGAAAAGTTCTTTGCAAATTACTTAGGTACATTATTTACATTATTCGGACTATTGTCCTCATCTTTGTCGCCATATTTGTTACAACGTTTTGGCCGTTGTACGCTCTGGCCTTCTTCAGGTGGTTGGAATGTCGAACTGAACCCTTTATTTCGCTCACAAGGGTAGACTTTTCTAGTTCCACGTGTTAAGGGTGAAAGTTATCCACTAATTTATCTGCCTAAATTTCTGAGATGATGTATTATGTACATTATTTACATTATTCGGACTATTGTCCTCATCTTTGTCGCCATATCTATTACAACGTTTAATACGTTCCGGATTCTTCAGGTGGTTGGAATGTCGAACTGAACTCTTTATTTCGATCACTGCGGTAGACTTTTCTAGTTCTACTTGCCATGTTTAATGGATGTCAGTTATCAGTTATCTCCTGTTAATTTCCCTCTGAAAGTTCCCCACTGACTTAACCGGGTATTGAACTCACACTCTTTGGGTCCTGTCAACGTGGGTAATTCAATAAAACTGTGGCACACATTGCGAATGAGTGCTAAAACTTCAGCTCAGAATTACTTATAAAAGGTGGAGACATGATCAAATAACAAAAAAACATCCATTGAATATTCTGTGAGAGGCAGAATTTTCAGATAGGGAAAAGGATTGTTAAAATCATAAACCTGTGAAAGTCCTTGAATCAGAAATATATATTTTTTTAATCGGTATCACCCCATGCAAGGCATTAAAGATACAAAGACACAAGGGGTTACAGGTTATGGAGGAAAAGAAATATTGATTATGAGCAGAAAGAGAAGGGCAGTAGATAACGATTGGCATTGCATTTAAATTCTTGGAGATTAAAGATGGCTAAAATCATACAGCCAGGAGTGAGATCCACAAGCGAGTAGTGCGAGAAAAGAAATTGTTAACATAGTCATTTTGAGAGGGGGAGTTTTCAGAGAGAGAGAGAGAGAGAGATAGAGAGAGAGAGAAGTAATTGTACAACCATGAATTTGAGAACGTCCTCTGGGAAATATGCAAGATTTTGTAAACAGTTAAGAAACTTATTTTTAAGGCTATAATAAAGTTTTTAGTAATAAAAGTCTTATTAACTAATAGCTGGGGAAGAAGAGATGGATTCGTACCTTTTTCAAGATTATCTGCACGAAAGTGAAATATAACCAACCAGAACTGGAATTTGAACTCGGTTCTGCATTTAACAATTCCAAGGTAATATCGATTACCCACTGTCAAATCTAAGCTTACAGCACCTAATATTCTCAAGCGGTCAGCTATCTTTGAACTGACCCGACTGGGAGTTGCATATCTTATGTGATCGTATGGTGTTTCGATGTAATAATGCCGTAATCCCCCGTCAACAAAGATGAGATATCAACACTTTGAACATGTGGGGAATTTGATAAAACTATGGTACGCATAGGTTTGGCTTAGAATTACTATAAAAGGTGGAGACATGATCAAGTTCCCAACACCATCCAGTGTAAATAAGCGTGTAAACCCCCTCCCTCGTGGGGCTATTCACATTCGGATACTTGCCGGGCAGAGGGATCCGTCCCTGCGCTGGTAGTGTCATAGCTATGACTAGCTTAGATCAGCTCTGACCAGCTTGGACAAGCTATGACCAGCTTGGACAAGCTATGACCAGCTAAGACCAGCGGCCCGAGTGAACCCACGTTAAAAACCGACTTTGTGTTACAACCTGACTCAGTGCAAATTTTGGAAGAGGTGGAGTTATCAGATAGAGAAAAGGAATGGTAAAATCATAAAGCTGTGAAAGTCTTCGATTCAGTAATATGCAATATGTTGTGGAAGCCTTCAATAGAAACAGATAGGAAACTGAGGCGTAACAATCCTGATACATTGTGTGGAAGATAGAATAGCGAAAGAATGGTTATTGATCATCGATCCATCCGGCCCTTTTGATCCAAGAATAAAGCAAAACGAAGAAAAGAAATTAATCATCTATGACCCATTGTAGTTTGAATCCGCAAAGCCCTAGAAATTGAAGGTCACCAGTTTTTTGTATCTTGACTGACAGAATAGAGATATGAATAAAGGAAATTGGTATTGGTTATCTAGTGGAACTGTTAAGGAAAGGAAGTCTATTAGAAAAGGCAAGAATCATCTGGAAAGTAATAAATGTGTAATATCAGAAGAGGATTGCTTGATACCAAAGGCTGCTGAGTATGGCGCGCTATCTGTACGTTAATTACCAGATATTAAGATATATATCTTACTGCATTTGGATTTATTTTTAAGTAGCTTAAAATCCGCACGTTTTAAGTTATCTACTGTTGAGATCTAATGGGACCTCCATCCCCCAAAAAAGAGGGACTTTTGGTCCAGCTTAGAAAAGAACAATGACAATTTTGAAAAAATAAATTTGAATGACTCAATTTTCTCCATGAGACTTCAAAACCTTACTTTAATTCTGATTCAAGATACAAGCCCAATCGCGGTCAAAAGGCAGATATGGGTCGAAAGTCTGATTTGGGTCGAAAGTCTGATTTGGGTCGTAAGTCTGATTTGGGTCGTAAGTCTGATTTGGGTCGAAAGTCAGATTTGGGTCGAAAGTCTGATTTTGGTCGAAAGTCAGATTTGGGTCGTAAATCTGATTTTGGTCTGATTTGGGTCGAAAGTCAGATTTGGGTCGAAAGTTAGATTTGGGTCGAAAGTCTGATTTGGTCTGATTTGGTCGAAATCTGATTTGGGTCGTAAATCTGATTTGGGTCGAAAGTCTGATTTGGGTCGAAAGTTAGATTTGGGTCGAAAGTCTGATTTGGTCGTAAGTCAGATTTGGGTCGTAAGTCAGATTTGGGTCGAAAGTCTGATTTGGGTCGAAAGTCTGATTGGGTCGAAAGTCTGATTTGGGTCGTAAGTCAGATTTGGGTCGAAAGTCAGATTCGGGTCGTAAGTCAGGTTTGGGTCAAAAGTCTGATTTGGGTCGTAAGTCAGATTTGGGTCGTAAGTCAGATTTGGGTCGAATGTCTGATTTGGGTCGAAAGTCTGATTTGGGTCGAAAGTCTGATTTGGACAAAAATTCTAATTTAGGACAAAAATTCTAATTCAGGACAAAAATTGAGTTCTTCAAATCTCAAATTTTGTGGAACTTCAAAGCCACATGTGACAAAACCTTTCACTTTAACTCTGATTCCTTGTCATTTTGAAGAGATAAAATTGATTTCCTTTTGGAGACATTTTAAACTGAATTTAAAGCAAAAAGTTTTAAATTCATATAGATTGTGTTTTACTTTAATCTCAATATACAGGGTGTCCATAAAGTTTGTGTGCACTTTAAAAAATTTATAACTTTATTTGTATTTGCGATAGAAATAATTTGTAAAAAAATGTTCTAAAGTTTAATGGACCTAGTTTTAAGTATAGCTAAAATAACTAATGTGATTTCAGGCATTACTGTAAATCAGTTGGCAAATGTTTTCCGTGACCTGCAAAATCGTATTACTCTTTGTATTGCTAATGATGGAGGACATGTGGAAACTTTTTTTTTAAAAATCCATAAAACCTTAGAAAATGTAGATTTACTTCTTTCAACACCTTTTTACAAATTATTTCTATCGCAAATACAAATAAAGTTATAATTTTTTTATAGCGCACACGAAACTTTCAAAATCAGTATTTTTCAACTATTTTAAAATTTAAATTTTTAACACTTCTTTCTTCATCCGAACAGAAATCCCAATCCTGGATATTCAAGCACCAGATGAAGGACAGATTTTCAATCCCAAGATCAGGTGTGTCCTGAGTTAGAGGGATTCAGACACACAGACAGACATAATGTTCCGTTTATTGATTTAGAATAAACATTTAAAATTTAGACGTATAAAAAGCTACTGCCTGCTAATAACATTTCGAAACAAAATAGAATATGTTCTCATAAAAGCTCTTCTTACAGAAGATGTCTTTTACAAAGAGGTAAATGTAAACGAAAGAAATAAAAGACTTCGCCCCCTTGGCTTCTCCTGATTACGTACGTTTAAAAATATATGAATAATTAATAATAAAGACTTTAGTAATACAAGTCTTATAAACTAATAGCTGGGGAAGACATGGATAAAGGAAATTGTACAATTTTGATAAATTCCTCTGGGAAATATGCAAGATTTCTTAGACAGATAAGAAACATTTGTTTTTAGCTATAATAAAGTTTTTAGTAATACAAGTCTTATTAACTAATAGCTGGGAAAGAAGAGGTTGATTCGTACCTTTTTTTCATATTCAGACATCAAGAAGTTGTTTTTTACGGCTTATCAACAATTCTATGTTTTATTGTGTGGACCCCCAGTAATGTTATATGGACCACTTGGGTCCATATAGACCCCGGTTGAGAACTACTGATTTAGATGAAGCATATATTTCTGTGTGTCCGCCTGTGTAGGGTCACTTTCGGTGATTGTTTTCTTCGTTTATACGAATAATAATAAGAAGAAGTAAGTGGAAGAAGAAAAACAAGAAGAAAAATATTGCACATATTGTTGGAAGATAAAATAGGCAAAATAGTGTTAATCATTTGATCCATCGTTGTCTTTTGACACAAGGAAGAAGCAAAAGGAAAATAGGAAAACAATCAACTATTACCCATTGAAGTTGAACTCATAAGCCTTTGCAAATTGAAGGTCACAATAATAATAATAATAATAATAATAATAATAAATAATAATAATAAATAATAATAATAAACAATAATAATAATAATAATAATAATAAATAATAATAATAATAAACAATAATAATAATAATAAATAATAATAATAATAAACAATAATAATAATAATAAACAATAATAATAATAATAAATAATAATAATAATAAATAATAATAATAATAAATAATAAAAATAAACAATAAATAATAATAATAATAAACAATAATAATAATAATAAACAATAATAATAATAATAAATAATAATAATAATAAATAATAATAATAATAATAAATAATAAAAATAAACAATAATAATAATAATAATAAAACAATAATAATAATAATAAACAATAATAATAATAATAAATAATAATAATAAATAATAATAATAATAAATAATAAAATAAACAATAATAATAATAAATAATAATAATAATAAACAATAATAATAATAAATAATAATAATAAACAATAATAATAATAATAAATAATAATAATAATAAACAATAATAATAAATAATAATAAATAATAATAATAAATAATAATAATAAATAATAATAATAATAACAAACAATAATAATAAATAATAATAAATAATAATAATGATAAATAATAATAAATAATAATAATAATAAATAATATTAATAATAATAAATAATAAAAATAATAAATAATAATAATAAATAATAATAGTAAATGATAATAAATAATAATAATAATAATAATAATAATAATAATAATAATAATAATAATAATAAATTTAGAGAAAAGCACAATTTAAGTAAAGAAAAAGAAAGAAACAATATTTTACAATGTTCAACAATATTTCGACATTCTTCCTCATGTTATGTTTAGAAATTGCATACAAATATCAAATTATAAAAAAAGAACCATTAAAAAAGTTAAAAGTCGTACAAACTTTGTTGTCTTCAGAAAAAAAAACGGTTGTACTGGTAATCAACGTGACAAAACGACTGAAAGACAACCAGATCGCATGGTATGAAACGGAAACCTAACAATAAAAATAATTGTTTGGAAACGAAACATTACATAGACAATTTAAAAACCGGAAGAAAAGCTACTGCCTGCTAGTAACATTGCGAATCAGATAAGTTTCTACTCTTCAAAAAAGGTCTTCCGACAGAAGGAGTCTATTAAAAAGAGGTGCAAATGTTGTCGGAAGAAGTAAAAAAAAAATAAATTCACTAGTTTCTGTTCCCTTACCATCTGCTTATTACGGACGTTTAAAAATATATGAATGAATAAATAAATAAATAATAACACCGGACATATTGCCGGAAGATAAAACCGGAAATATACGATAGAGGAAAAAGAGGAAGAGGATAGAAAAAACTATGCCCCATTTAATTTGAACTCGCAAGGCTTTGGAAATCGAAGACGGTCACAATCATACCAGTTTCTGCAAGAAAAGGAATGGTACCCTGCCTACTGTTGCTCTCAGCCTACGGTCAAATCACGCTGAAACACCGGTTCTCGTACGATCACCGAAGTTAAGCAGCGTAGAGCCAGGTCAGTACTTAGATGGGGGACCGCTTGGGAACACCTGGTACTGTAAGCCCCCAACCCTTACCTCACAGTCGGTGGGGGGTGTAAACGGTAGTGTCAGAGCTATGCCGCCCGGAACTTCGTTCCTGGTAGGGCCACCAAAGGCGGATAGGTCTGACACACACGCCGGCTAACAAGGGCTCTGGTGAAAATCCAGAGCATCTGCAACCGGCGGCTTCTGGTCGTTCCTGTCTCTGCGTCTGTGGGAACCCCGCGGCAAGCAAGAACGTTATCCGAGTAGGCCTGGGTACCCTACTTCTGTAATTTATGCCAAGAATCTTCTTCTCATAACAGGAAGAAGCCGGCTCAATCCGCCCAGGGTGAATGCCGCATCAGTACAGTACAGTACTGTTACTCTCTACCCCTCTTTACCTCGGTACGTCCTTCTAGTATTAATTTTTCGAAGACGTTCTTTCTCATAATATTTTACAGAAATTTCGCATATCAGCATCATACTGCAAAATCCATGGATCAGTCTCTTTAATAAGAATCGGGAGGTAATACCAAGAAGAATCTCCAGTACCCATGGTTGTTTTCATAACTCATCAATGATCATAGTTGCCAAGATTGACTGAGTTGTTTCGTTATGGCTTATCAACATTTTTAACGTTATTCAAAGTCGAAAAATATATTTGAATTGTAAGAAATGAATTTGATATAATACTGATTATGGATTGGAGGAATCATTTTAACTCATAATATGTCACAGAAATCTCAAACATACTACAAACTATTAGTATCCATGGATCAACCTCTTTAATAACAATCGGGAGGTAATACCAAGAAGAAACTCCAGCACCCATGTTTTTTCTCATAACAATCTTCAGTCACCAATGATCATAGCTATCATGATTTACTGAGTTGTTTTTTTTACGGTTTATCAAAATTTTTGAAGTTATTTAAAGCCAAAACATATTTCTGAATTATAAGAATTTTTTTGATAAAATAATGATTTTCTGATACAAGTTTTACAATTTAACCCATGGATGGGAGGAAAAGAGGTGGATTCATACCATTCTCAAAAGTATGGTGACGTAAGTGAGCATAACAAACCCGATAGGAATTCGAACTAAGCTCACCGATTTCTCATTACGTGCCTTTATCCATTAATACAGTTACTGGTATTTCCGAACTGTTCCCCACCTAGACATTACCAGGTAAACGTTGCTTAACTTTGGTGATTGAACGAGACTCGGTTTCAACATGATATAGCTATAAGCAACATTCTCGAAGAAAGTATGCCAATGAATGTATGGATTTAGATCAGTGGTTCTTAATAATGTTTTACCCATGGAACACTTTTAGCCATAATTCTTTTTGGTGGACCCCCACCACTTCTAACCATTCGATGCAAAGAAAGCGTATTTTATTTTTTATTAATAGATAAATTTAGTAATTGTATTATAAAAATAGAAAGTGTATATGCTTCCTTTATATATAATACTTATACAATTTATATATTAAATTAATTTTATCATTAATCATTTATTTTTTAAATATTTTTCATTCATTAATTTATATTAATATATTAATATTCTATTTTATTAATATTTAAAATTACATTATTTATTATTGATTCATTATTTATTAATTTACAAAATAAATTATGTAATTTTCTTTTATACACACACACACACACACACACACATATATATATATATATATATATATATATATATATATATATATATATATATATATATATATATATCGGATAGCTCAACTTGCAGTAGAACAAATCGGTACCCGAGGGAAAAAAGGCAAATAAACAAAAAGAAAAAAACAAATACATTAAACCAAAGCGAAAACAATCGTCCAGTGTTGACGCTCCAAGTCTAAAGAAAAAATCCCAAAACGAGTAAAAAGACAACCAGGATTACCCTGACTTTTTTTAATTTTAGTATTTTAATATGGCGTAGATTACTGTAGAAATTCCAAATTTCTTTTGTGACAACCGGTCCGAAATAAAATTGTTATATGGACCACTAAAATAGTACGGTGAACCCCCAATCTTCTATGCTTTATTGTGTGGATCCCCAAAATGTTACATGAACCCATGGGTGCATATAGGCCCAGGTTGAGCACTTGTGATTCAGATGAAGCATATATCTCTGTGTATCCGCCTGTGTCCGGTGTCAGGTTCGGTGATTGTTTTCTTCGTTTATACGAATAAATTTCCGTTCGTACATTGCATTATCTGTGTCACTTGGCTAAATGCCACTCCACTTTCGGCCTAAACCAAACGAATATGAAAAATTAATAAAAATATGATTTAAAAAATTAAAATTATTGAGAATATGAACAGAGAAATTCTTAAATACGTTTTTTTAAAATAAAAAAAAATTTAAAATATTTCCTTTTTTCTGTAAATTCTTCTGCTTTAAAAAAAAAGCGATAAAAATTTGAAATTTCACGACTATTTTTGAACATATTTCTCTCTGTCTAAAGCGTGTAGACTGCGCTGTTCTCTCTAAAACAAATAGGCTACATCAAAAATAAAACTAAGTTCTGTTTCTGGAGTTATTATTTAGTGTATTGACACCATAAAAAACAGCCATATTCATGAGTTTGAAAGATAAATGATTTCAAATTTTCTTTATCAACTTCATTAATCAAAATAAAGTACAATTACATTTTATTCAATTGTATATTCACTAGGAAAGGTCTGATTTAAAACGACTACTGCCTTACGTCAATTCAAAACGATGTGAGAGGAAACCGTGAGGACGAATTTATAGCCGGAGTCCCTAAGACAGTTGACGAGTTCGAAATCCATCAAATCAGTTTGGATTGTCAGAGTTCTGTCCTGCGTGGAAAGGTTTACCATTTTTGGCTAGTTGATGCAATCATCACCGCGACCATTGAAAACTAATGGTTTTCGCAAGTTTCCTTAAGCAAAACGTGCCTAAAATAAATACCGAAATCTTTTGTACATAGATCGCTAGGGAATATGTGTCGGATTAAAAAAAAAAAAGCAGCGAAATCCACCCCTACCAAAAAAAAAGTCTATTTTCATGTTTAAATCACACCTCATTTTGCAGCAAATAAAATTACCAAAAGTTCTGCAAAAAAGAAGAGAAGAAAGAAAATTGGATATCTTTTCTTTTTTTTTTTAGTTTTCTGATTCGTAAGCATTACGAAATCATCAAAGTTCTCGATACTCGAAGAAAAATGAACCTCACTATGACCTGAAAGCTTCATTCACTCGTATCCACCTTTAAGGTTGGACCTGATAAAAATATATATATTTGAATTTCCTTTCAACTCATTTCCTTTTCGTTTTTGTCTAGCTTTTTAACGTTTCACTTTTTATATCAAACTCTCTTTAGCCTCAACTTCTCCATCATTTTTTTCCCAAATCCTACATGCTTAATATTATTATGTAGGGACCAAAGTTCCAAAGGGTTACCGGTTCCAGCTGAGGAAGGCTAAAGATCTGAGAGATATTTCACTCTGATCCAACGCGGAAAACCATAACGGTCGTACATTCAATAATATATAGATAATGTAGATATAATATAGATAATATAACATAGATAATATTGATAATAATATAAAAAATATAACAGATATTAATAATACAGGGTTTCGATGACGTTCCGTGTGTAATTTAAAATACTTGTTGATTTGTAATTATACAAGATAGAAACAATTTGAAAAAAACGATAAGAAAGAAGAAATATTTAAATTTATTTTTGACAGAAATAACATCTAAACTATTAATAAAAAAAATGAACGGAGAAAATGAAAATTTGATATAATATAATTTTAGCTAAGCAAAAACAGGAAGTAAAAATAAGACATCAGTTTAGTTGTACAAAAACAAATATATACTAATATATACTATAAACAAATGCATCTTTCTTTTTGTGCTGTGTCCCTTCAGGACGTAGGCGGTCATGGCTCTCCACTTCCTCCTATCCCTTGTAGCTCTCAGTAAGTTTCGTCCCTCTGCCACATTCCCCAGAGACCACGTTCTGTCATCCACTTGCTTAAGCCCGCCAGGTATGTCATGTGTTGCTTTCCATTGTCTCTCTTTCCGTCTATTCGACCTGTGAGTATCAGATTCTCCAAGCCCTCATTACGTGTCCCTGAAATTTCAGCTACCTCTTCCTTATGTTAAGTATAAGATTCCTCCTTGTTTGCATTCTCTCCAAGACCTCATAGTTGCTCACACGCTTGCTCCATGATGCCTCGAGTCTCTTCTTCATCTTTGAGGAGACCGTCCAACATTCACTGCCGTAAAGAAGGACACATGTCACGTAGCAGTCCAGGACTCGTTTCTTTGTCACCAGAGAAATACTCCTGTCTTGCAATACTCTGTCCCGCTTTTGGAATGCATCCTTGGCCATTCCAATCCGTCTTCGGATCTCAGCGTCGCACCTACCGTCCTCTGTCAAAACACTTCCCAGATATTTAAACTTCCACACATGTTTCATTTTAGTGTCGCCGACCTGCAAATCGCATTTTGGGCTCATATATACTAATTTAGAAAAATTCGATAGTTTACGTCACTGGTCATATTTAGTTTTTATAAAGTCGAAATTTATGTTACTTTAACGATATTTCTTACTATTTAGTCGCTTCATTGCAGAGTAATGGTTAACAAGTAATTATAATTTCACGACCACTATTAAGTTAGTAAGTTTAATCATCACTGGCTACTATATTTCATCTAAGCTATTTTTTTAGACCAATATTTCAGCTAAGCTAATTTTTTAGACCGATATTACATCGAAGCTAATTTTTTAGACCAATATTTCAGCTAAGTTAATTTTTTAGACCGATATTTCATCTAAGCTAATTTTTTAGACCATATTTAATCTAAGCTAATTTTTTAGACCGATATTTCAGCTAAGCTAATTTTTTAGACCGATATTTCAGCTAAGCTAATTTTTTAGACCAATATTTCATCTAAGCTAATTTTTTAGACCTATATTTCATCTAAGCTAATTTTTTAGACCGATATTTCAGCTAAGCTAACTTTTTAGACCGATATTTCAGCTAAGCTAATTTTTTAGACCGATATTTCATCTAAGCTAATTTTTTAGACCGATATTTCAGCTAAGCTAATTTTTTAGACACAAAGTCGACAGGAAAGTTCTGTTTTAAAATTGACGATGAATATTTGAAGACTTACGATTGAAATTTGAAATTTTATTTTTCTTTAAAATGTAATTTGATGAAATCTTTAAAACATTTCTTTTATTACGAAATAAATCCAAGAATTACAATTTTGAAAAATGAATGCTTCCCTGTGTAATCAATAAGACGCTGTAAAACATCATTAAAACTAACATTTGCTTCCTGTTTTCTCTAAATATTACATATATTCATAACACGCGTTTATATATATATATATATATATATATATATATATATATATATATGTGTGTGTGTGTGTGTGTGTGTGTGCATAAACAGGATTTATTTAAAATACTTGCCGATTTCCAAGTATACATGATGGAAACAATATGTAAAAAGACAAGAAAGAAGTACTTAAAATAAATTTCTTATTGAGATTGTTAATTTCTAAAATAGTCACCATCATGATTCATACAAAGGATAATACGATTGTGTACTTTTCGGAAAACATTTTAAAGCTGATTTTCTGTAATAACTTCAATCACATCAATTATCTGAGCTTGCAATTCCTATAAAGTTTTAAAAAAAGACATTACTTTTCACATGTCCCAAGAGAATGAAATCCAATGGAGTCAAACAGCAATTCTGTAAAATAAAATAAAAATCATTTTAAAGTTTCAAGAAACAAATAATGAATGAATTTTCGAAAGACAAGAAGAACTCGACATATAACGCTTATTATTGTTTTAAAGTTTGTTTATAAAAGTAATATAATATGGATGAGATAATAATAATAATAAATATATTATTGATAATGGTATTATAGATCATATAATTGATATATTGATAATGGTATTATAGATAATGTAATTTAGATAGTATGAATAAAAATAGATAGTGTTACTACTATTACTATTACTACTACTACTACTAATAATAATAATAATAACGATATAGGATAATATGGATAATATTCTTTATATCACTCCTAAAATTTTTATTATAAAAAACAACAACAACAACAACAACAATAATAATAATAATAATAATAATAATAATAATAATAATAAATACATAAATAAAACTCCACGTGGCCTCAGGGAGATATCCGATAATGAATAGCGATATCTCATGGGCAGGAGGAGATCTTTAGGTTTGGTCGAAAGTCATCCTTGAGGTGGTATCTTGAACAAACATATCCCTTGGCGGTTAAAGACAAAACGCAAAAACATAAAAAAATATACATCTCAATGTCTACAGTCCTCACTCGGCTATAAATGGGCCTCGTCCCTCAAAGAGGAACCGGTCTGTGGTCGAAAAATGTGTCACTGGAAAAAAATGTGTCACTGAAACAAAGACACAATACGTAATGGCATCTTTTTTATTGCACTCGAAAATCCACAAAAGAACATCACCGATCAGACATACCAAATATAGAGAGACATGGTAAGAACTAAAGTAAGACCCTACCTCGATCCAAATATGCTTGTCAATGTCCGTAGGGTTATCATGCGAAATAAAAGACTCTCAAATACAGAACTAAATGAGATAAAACTAAATATAAATCAAAGATCTATCAGACATAATCCAAACAAAAATGAGGTAAGTGTGTAAATAGATAATATGACAGAAGATGAGATACAAACTAAAAGAAATGAAATACGAAATACTGATCTCTTATGAAATGAATCCGAAGAATCTAGATGCAACATAAATAATTGCACTGATTCAGATTCTGTTATTAATGAAAATGAATCATACGACATTAGAACGGAATTCTTTGAAAACAACAGGGTTTAAATCACTGAAGCGGGAAACCAAAAATACACATCTCAATCTTTACAGTCTTCACTCGGTTAAAAATGAGTCTTGTCCCTCAGTCTCGGGTCGAAAAATGTGTCACTGAAACAAAGAGACACCTGATCAACAAAACCGAATTAACTCTAACATTGGTTCTGGTGACAATGGAAAATTAATTAATAAAAAGAAAGCAAACTAAATGGAATCGTGAAGAATATAAACAAGTCATAGCATCTTTTTTTACTGCACTCGAAAATCCACAAAAGAACATCACCGATCAGACATTTCAAATATGGGGAGATAAGGTTTGGTGTTTTAATTTTGGATTGGTGAATGAATGTCTATGTGTATTGATTCTCTTTTTAAATTCTTCTGCAGAAATGCCGATGTAAATATTATGGGATGTCGTATTTTCTTTAGGGGTAATGGTTGCCTGGTATATTACCCCAGAGGATCAGTACTTGCCCTCTACTGGGCAGTTTTCTTTAATTCTACAATTACAGGGGGTTTCCATGTTCCATTTAGTTTTTTTCCCATGGAATTAACTTAAAATGTAATTTTTATAGGAGTTAATAATTTGGTACATATTATCATTGCAGGAGTAGCTAATTTTGACTGATTTCCTGTTGAATATCATATTATAGGTTTTTGTTTTTTGTTGACGTGTTTAGTAATTAAGTTTAGGAAGTATTGTCTGTTGATACTTGATGATTTGCAGGAGTGGGGGATGGTGTTGAACCAAGTTATTTTTCTTTTCTTATTTTATACCTACATTCCACTTTTCGTGTATCGCTATTACTAATGATGGTTGCGTAAGACAGTTTACTTTTGAAGCCACTTTTTTGCAAGGCCTTCTCGTATAGTTCTTTATTTTTATTAATGGTTTTGTTTTATTGTTTTAGTAATCATGCTGCAAACAGTGGTGGCTATTTGTCTTAGGATTGCATTGGGTTGGTTAGAACCGATATTAATATAATTGAGGGTTTCCTTCTCTTTATGGTAAGGCTTAAAGGTTTCATCATTGAGGTTAAAGGTTATGTTTAGGAAGTCAATTATTTTAAGGTTTGAGGAAATCCTGATCTCAAACCCTAGGAATTTGAAAGCCCTGATAATTTTCTTTTGTAATTTCGCTGTTAGTGAAGCATTACAATTAGGGATGAGGATGAGTCCGTCATCTCGGTACAGTCCTATTAGTTCCGGTTTTACGATTCTACTAAGCACCTCTATAATGTAAAAACATACTAGGTGTGCAACTTGGACTGAGTCATACGCTCTCATGGTGACATCGAATTCGTCATTGTGGTGCTTAGTTCAGTTGGAATTATTCAGTGTTAGTAGTGACTTTCTAGCCATTAAGATATTAGTTTCATCATCCGTTATTTCTATATAGTTCTTTGTAAAATTGATACTATTGACCAGGATGTCCCTAGAGATACAGGAATAGAAGTCAATTATATCAAACTTAATGAATGTTGCTTTATCTTTATTCCTCATATTAGTGAACCATTTAATAGTGTCAGACGAAGGCTTCCATATGTTAGTATTGGTTATGATTAGTAAATTGTCGGTTATTTTTTAAAATTATATTTTGTGAGATAAGGCCTACATCTCTTTTTATTGGATGTATTAGTCTAGATTGTGTACTGTTTGTGAAGTTCTGCTTATGGTCCTTAAATAAAATGTAGGCATCCTTAGTGTAGATTTTTGAGACTCTATCTGCAATAGTTAACTTTTTGGCTATTTCAGTGGTCTCTCTAGCTATTTTGGACATCCTACTATTGTATTTATCTAGTTTAAGTATTTCTCTTATTTTGTCCGTAAGGATTTTGTGGTAACGTGAAGGAATATATTTCTAGATATTTTTTGATTTATCAGCTGTTACCCAAATGTCCTTGGAGTTTCTAATCGTCTTTATATATATTTGTGTAGTTCATTTTGGAAGTGATCGGATAGTTTGGTGAACTTTGTTACAGCTTTTTTGGTATACTATGACTAGTGAGCGAGTCAAAATGTCTTAACTCTCTTTATAGTCCACCAATAGAAGGTTAACCAATCAGAAGCCGCAGAACATTGTACCCGTCGTGTATAAAGGCGACCATCTTTGTTTCTCCTACCGGAATGACCAGTGCCAACTTGTCAGGCGAAGATAACAGAAGGAAGAACTACGCTCTGCTACTTTGCTGCGATATCCACTGCTAACCTGGACTACGCTTTCCTACTGTCTCCGAAATATTCAATGCTAACCTCTGGATTCTATACTCGAAGACGACCGTCATGAATTTGTAACAATTTTTTTTTTTTTAACTGTGTCAAACAAGACTCTTTCGAAAGGATTCAGGAATATACAGGTTGGTGGAGATTTTGGGGTTTTAGGTTTCCTGTTTGTAATTTGTTTCTCCGGGGGGTTAAGTAGGAAAATGCTTTCCATCGTAATCTCTGTCCAGCAATCCTTCTTTCATGCACATTTTATTGAATACAACAGATACGGTACTTTGATTTAGGTTTTTATATAAATTCCCATGTAATCTAATATTTTTTTTCTTTTCGGATCATAAACTATATAAAATCTGTCCGATTATTCGACTTATCCGAGCGCTTTTGACTATTACCATCGTCTACATGCAATAGAAACCTAAAAATTATGGACACATAATTCAACACTTAATAATATACTATGAACATGGACACAATATTTTGACAGTGTTTTGAAAATAAAAACATTATATACATACATGAAGACAACAATCTGTTCCTTGTTAACAGTTAATATATTTCAACCTTGAAATGGCTAAATGTATAGTCAAAAGCCCTCGGATAAAAAGAAGAATTACACAGTTTTTATATAATTTATAATCGGCCCCCCCAAAAAAAACATGATATCATATGAGAAATTGTATAAAAAAACTAAATCAAAAAACCTTCTTCGTCATATCAATGGAATGTGCATATATATATATATATATATATATATATATATATATATATATATATATATAATGAAAAGGAAAAAAGTTTGAAAATTATTTCTAAAAGACATTTTATGTTTATAATAAACAGTATTAAACAACATTTACTGGAGAACGAATATTTTCTATGAAAATTTTTCGGATATCCAGGTCGGTAAATGTTATTAATACTGTTTATTATAAACAGAGTATTTACTTAAATATTTGTATCTATAAATAAGAATGCATAAACATAAAAATGCCTATATATATATATATATATATATATATATATAATGTTTCGCATAATAGAAAGAAAAAGAAATGCTCGCATATTATTTAATACCCACACACACACTCTCTCCCTCTCTTTGTTTCTTAAACAAACAAAAACATATATATATATATATATATATATATATATATATATATATATATATATATATATGAACTGGTTCAGTATAGTAAATATATATATATATGTGTGTGTGTGTGTGTATGTGTCTTTTGTTTTTTGTGCGTGTCTGTGTGTTTGTGTGAGGTTGCTTTTTGCATAAATACTATTCGAGCGTTTATATACATTTCTTTATATATATATATATATATATATATATATATATATACATCTAAATATATTTAAATATATAAATATATACATCTAAATATATTTATATAAATTTAAATATATTAATAATTATATAAATATATACATAAACTTGTTCATATAGAAATAATAATCATCATAATATATATATATATATATATATATATATATATATATATATATATAGCTAATTGTATATATTAGATAAATTTTATAAAAATTGGGAAATAGGTATTATAAACTTAATTTGTTTACCTTTCTGTCTCCACACTTACTTATGCGCCCACACACTACAAACCCCGAAGCGCACATTTGCACTCAAACACAAACACAGATACGCATGCGTGCACGTGTGTATGTGTGCAAATAACTGAATTCATTTATCATGAAGGACAGTAATTATCTGATCAATGTCTTGAAAATGTAACACTGCTGTGTATCGTCAGTGAAACGTATGTTTTTATTCAATTTCTAAATAGGCTGGCGAGATGACACTAATTTTCATTGCCTTGTGGCCACTCAGACGTCGACATAATAAAACACCCACAAATATTCTGAGCTGTTTTTTTGGGTTTTTTTTTATCCGACGGCAAGTGATTTTCAATTGTCGAAGAATAAAAACTCATTTAAAATTGGAAGTTTACCAAGCGTTGCCCAATTTAAAATATGTTTTTTTATAACATTTTCCACCGAGATTCGTCTGATAATTGCATTTCAGTTCATATTGATTCGATTTAAATCCTAATTTAACAAGGCGAATAACAAAAATAATATAGAAAAAATAATGATTTGAATCAGTTTTTGATTAGTTATTTCTGTAAGTTACTGATTTTATGATCTAGCGATCTTCCGTTTTCTAAGATCAATGATTCAATTTGGCTTCAAGCGAATGACCTGATGGTCCTTAAAGAAGAGTACCCTTCATCATATTTCAGTGATTGGCGCTGCATAATCACAAGTAAAGGAAACAAAAAAAATGCTCGGACAAAAGTAATTATTTACATTGTCCAGACTATTTTCCTAATCTTTATTATCATATTCACAACGTTTCGACCGTTGTACGCTCCGGCGTTCTTCAGGTGATATACTTTGGAATTTCGTACCGAACCCTTTATTTCGTCCACCGGGGTAGATTGATGTAGTTCCACTTGTCAGTCCTCTTCCGAATATCCCAGTTTCAGTTATTTCCATTTAGTAAATCAACTCTCCAAGATTTTTTGTTCACCTCTGCTGTTGTCAGGTATTGAACTCACAACTCTTTGAGTCAAGTCACTTGATTACTTCAATCAACGCCTTTATTCACTGGGCCAAAACCGCTGAGTGAAATAAAGGCTTCAGTTCGAAATTCCAACGTATATCACCTGAAGAAGGCCGAACCGTACAGCGGCCGAAATGTTGTGAATAAGACAATAAAGATGAGGACAATAGCCCGAATAATGCAAATAGTATAAATAGCTGTAATACCTCATCTGAAAAATAGAGACAGCTCCTGAAGAAGACCGGAGCATACAACGGCCGAAACGTTGTGAATATGACAATAACGATGAGGGCAACAGTTAGAACAAAGTAAATAGTGTAAATGGTTATAATACATCATCTCAGAAATAGAGAGAGTTTCTGAAGAAGACCGGAGCGTACAACGGCCGAAACGTTGTGAATATGACAATAACGATGAGGGCAACAGTTAGAACAAAGTAAATAGTGTAAATGGTTATAATACATCATCTCAGAAATAGAGAGAGTTTCTGAAGAAGACCGGAGCGTACAACGGCCGAAACGTTGTGAATAAGACAATAACGATGAGGGCAACAGTTAGAACAAAGTAAATAGTGTAAATGGTTACAATACATCATCTCAGAAATAGAGAGAGTTTCTGAAGAAGACCGGAGCGTACAACGGCCGAAACGTTGTGAATAAGACAATAACGATGAGGGCAACAGTTAGAACAAAGTAAATAGTGTAAATGGTTACAATACATCATCTCAGAAATAGCGACCGAAACAAAAACAATGTTGAAATATAGCATTCAGAAAATTATCATAAGAAGCTGAGTTTTCAGCTGTAAAGAGTTAATCCCATACAATACCTGCGACAGTATTAGTAATAATTGAGCCGGACAAGCACTTTAAGAACGGGTTCAAATTTCGTATTTAAAGAGAAAATGTCCCATTGTAAATTCTTGACTACTCAATAAACCGTGTTCAGTGTTGATTCCGTGTTTCCTTTCTAGGGCACCTCGGCGTGGTGTAATGGTTAGCAAGCTTGTCTCGCTAGATCAGTTACTACTGAGTGAGTTCGATCCTCACTAGATGCCACATACTTTCGGCCTTGTGCCACATGTAAGCTACGCTTGGAAAATCTCTACAAGTTTCCTTTCTGAGTTTAGTCGTTACATGGCGGTATCCGAATCCACACCGCCAAGGAGAGTGATATTCATACCACAGACGATTTTATATCCTTGAATCCCGAACAGCTGCCCAAGTAGGGTCCACAACTATAGAACAGCTTCTAAAATAGATAAGGTTACCCCTGGAGGTTGAAATAAGAGTCGAGATGCTCTATGGGACCTGATATCGAACAAATATATAGATCTCCCAAAACTGATACAGACCCTGAACAAGCAGAAGACTTGTTTTAACAATGACATTCGGAAATTCGACAAAAATCTTTATCCCAAAACAAAGGACCGTGTTATGCCGAGGAATCAAAAATTACTTGCCCGAATATAGACCGCCTGGAGTCCTAGATAAATGTGCAGATAATGCCCCAGTGACCAATTGTTAAAAATGTATTATTCCTGGTGTAAAAATGCCTGATTATTACAAAAGTAGCAATTAGCAATAAAAATTGACGAAACTCTACGCTTGAGTTGAGTCTGGGTACAACCTGTCCACCATTACTGTACGAAAGTTTATCCATTTACTGCAACGCACAGATAAATCACTAGGGACAAATTTATAGAACAAAAATATTATTGCTGTTGTAAAAAAAAAGCCCGATTATTACAAAAATAACGATAAATCTTGGTGAAAGGCTACCTTTTAGGAAATATTGGCAATCTAAGTTGTGTCCCGGGTACAGTCTGGCCTTCTGCTCGATTTCTGTTCCTAAAGTCAATCCCTCACCTTACTGAGTGGCTTCACAGATCCCTGACTAAGGCGGCCAGGGTGTACCCGGTACACAACGAAGATTAGCAATATCTATTAAAGGTAGAGTTTCCTCAAATTTCATTGCTATTTTTGTAATAAATCAGCCTATTTTTTTCACCAGGAATAAAGCATTTCTAAAAGATTGGTCACTTCGGCATTATCTACAAATTTACTGAATCCTCAATACTAGAAAGATTCACTTTTGTCTCAGCGACAAGAATTTATCGGAAAATATCCAACACCGCACTTATGAAACAGATCTTATTTGTCAATTCATCCCAAATAATGTAAAGTTACTCTTCGAAAATATTATTTCACCACATGAAATTCTAAATTCTAAATCAAAGTTTGTTTCTGTTTTGGCCAAATTTTGAAATGATAAATTTTGATAATTAAAATTTGTTTAATTTGCCTCGCAACAACGCCAACCCCAGAATGAAAAATTACCAAAAAATCAGGGAGTTATTCCCATTTCGAAAGATCAGTTGATATTCGAGGTTCTTACAAAGAATGTTTACAATTTAAAAAAAAAATCTGTTTTTGCCTTGTTTATTGGGGTGAACGCAATCGATGACCCCCACGCTTAGAAATAGCGTAACCGGGTCTCCAACATTTGCGGCGATCGCAAAAGTCAACCCAACCGGAGTTCAATGAAAGAGCCTTGGTCTGGGAGAATTTAGTGTGAATTTTAGTAAATATAAGTTCTTTTTATTTGGGCTTAGGAACTGTTGCAAATAGAGGGGATAAACAAATGTAGAAATTGGGTTCAGAAATGGTATAGAAACTGAGTGTCCAAAGTAAGAAGGCACTTGCTTTAAATGTTTAACTCAAACCATTTTGCTAGTTGTTGGCGCAGACGAAGTGTTGCAACAGTAGAGGCTACAGACGATAGCGATATTTACGTTCTCGGCATAGTGTGTCCTAATGAACCGCCATGGCACATTCAAATAAAACTTTGTTAGGACTGTTTATTGAAAGATTTTACTATACTGCTACTGATATAACAGTGGTTTCCTTGAACTAATGCCACAAATTCAGTTAGAATTCTTCTTTCAGACATACTAATGCAATACCTAGATCGACAGATGGTACCATGAACTGTTTTGGAGAATTTACCATCTCGCTCAATGATGGTGTTGAGGGATTAGACACGTTACGTATCTTTTTCGTAGATACGTATAACGACAACCTATTCAGTAGCGGCTTGTTATCTAGGATTAGGGCAGAGAGTTAAAAGGATCAATAATATTGTGATCACGGTTTTTCAGAGAACGATAAAAGCTGCCCAGTTTAGATCGGTTTGAGAAAATACGTAAAACCCGACCATTTTGCTACAGCAGAGAGAAAAGGAAGAGCAGTAATGGAAATGGTAAGACTTAGAATGGCATGAAACGGAAGGAAATATACACGAAAGCCGACTATCTGGTAACAGTCGTGAAGAAAAAATAGTAAATTAACACTATGAAAGCATTTAATTACTAAATATCATAGTAAAACGCGAAAGGTATATTAATTTTTTGTTTAAGTTCGACTGATTTTAATTAACGTTCATTGTTTTATTTGATAACATAATTGCTTTGTAGCGAAAGAAAGGCGATTATCTCAACAGATGTGGAGAATAGGACTGGCGGATTATATGGCGAATGAGGAATTTTTTTTTAGGAGAACAAGAACTACAAATGAACTATTTGTGGTAACATTGAGAAAAATAATAATTCTATACCAGCTTCCTTCTCTCTTGTCAAATACGACCTTCAAAAAAATGAATGCACACTCTTGTCACCTTCTGTCTCATTAACCCTGACCTATTGCTGTCTTTTCTCTTTGTTTTACTTTCAGTAATACCTGGAATCCTTGTGTTGTTGTTTTTTTTAATCTGTCTATTCAGTTTGTAAATTTAAAGAAATTTCTCACGCGATAGAAGTGCCAAAATATGTCATGTACTCATGTGTATAATCTACTTCATAATTTACTTGTGAAATCAGAATTGACCTCAATGTATTAGATTCCAGAGAGCTTTCTAGAACGGAACGAAATACACAAAAGCCGACTGGCTGGTACCAGTCGTGAAGAGAAATGGTAAATTAAGAATACAAAAGGATTTAAATTACTAAATAAAATAGTAAAACGCAAAAGGTATCATATTCTCTACGCCCTGTCTATATTCAATTTTTTGTTTACGCTGGACTGATTTTAATTAACTTCCATGATTTCTTTGTAGTGAAAGAGAGGTGATTACACCAACAAATGTTAACAATAGGGCCTGCAGATCATATAGCCAATGAGGAATTTTCTTTTAGGGGAAAATGAATTACAAAGGAAATATTTGTGGTAACACTCAGAATGAGAATTGACATTCTAGAGACACATAAGAAGAAATGTTTCGGACAGTTTACCAATCTCAGGGCACATTGTAAGCGATAATTGATTGATTCGTTTTTTACGGCTTACTGTTGTAACATAGGGAAGGTTACTGAATAGAATTATCATACGAAGTTTGGTAATGAACGATAATACTTACGACAAAACAACACTTATAAGATCTGCCAGCGGCGCGTAGAAATAATCAACTGCTAAAAGTGAGTCAAGTGAATTCCATAATGAATCTCCAACTGCAGGGTATCAACCAACCGCCCCAAGCGGTCAGATGTGGCACAAGACTGAATTTAATGTGTGGTATCCGAGCCCATTGCCTCGGCCAAAATTTCCCCGTAGATACCGTATAAAACTGGGTCATGTAGCTGTTTCCCGAAACGAGACTCTGCCCTTCGACATAGCCGCGCCTGTGGAAAATCTCTGCCCATAGGCAGAGATTTGGGCCATCACAGCTGGAGACGAATCACCAACTGCAGACCAACATACAGTAGTGACTACTGTATTCATGTGAATGGGGAGATACCCATTATCGTCCATAGGTATGCTATAACACTTACCAATCTTTTGAACCTTACTTAAAGAGAGAAAATATGTTTAGATTGGCAGAATAATAATTGTCTACAGATACCCGTCTTAGTAATTAACCCATAGCTGTGGGGAGAAATGGTACATTCAAAACTTTCCCCAAGGTTATTTACCCCTAAGTGAATATAATGTACCCAATGGGAATTTGAACTTTGCTCTCCATTAAACAATTCTGAGCAAATGTCCATTCAAGTTTGCAGCACCTGAGATTCCTAAGCGATCACACAATTCGGTACTGACCATGCTCGACATTTGTTAATTTCGGTAATCCCACGTGAAGCCGTGTTTCAATATGATGTGAACGTAATTCGACAAATTAAAAAGAGCGAAATTCATTCTGGCAAATCCAACTTGAGAAATTCTGAAAAAGGAACAAATGTCAAATCTCCATACAATCGCTTTTTTTATTTTTGTTTTCATAAAAAGTTGTTTTTTTTTTTTATCTCATCGGCTGTGGAATCTTCCAAGTTAATATGGAAGAGATTTTTTTAATAAAAAAGACAATGTTATCTGTTAATTTGATGATTTACCGAGGAAGAATTTCACTTGGTGGTGTGGTAGCACTTGTTAGTGTCCCAGCTATGGTTAAATAATGAAGCCCCTCAACGAAACACAATGAAAGTATAAAAATATATTTTTATTATAAGAATATCAGCAATACATTATATAAAAAATTACCAACAATATCTATTTATAGTAAAATTTTATCTGTAGTTGAAGCAATAAAATTACGTTCAAAAATTTAGAATTCGACATGACATCACCCATACAGATTGATATACCGCTATACTAGATCAACCAAACCAAACCAAACCAAATCAATTTCACTTGCGAATTATTTGAACACTGTTTAAAAGACTTCAATTGGTCGGAGTGAAATGAAATAAAGACAATCTTAAGACAACATGAGATGAGATTTCCTGGGCACCTCATTACGGAAAATTATTTGCAGCCAAGCCTTGGAGGCCATATTAAAAATGGTCGATACTAAGAATGTACCCAAACTAAAATGGATGCTGAGTATGATAAACATTTTCTTTTTTTAAAATCAGTATCACCCCAAGAAAGGCAGTACAGACGCTCTCACGCAAGTGGTTACTTGGTGTAGAGGAATTAGGAATAGAAACATTAGTAATGGGGAGAAAGATAAAAGAGCAATCAAGAGGAGAGTAGATAGCAGTTGACATTGCATTTAAACTTTTGCAGATTAAAGTTGGTTGGAAAACATGAAACCGGGAAGGAATTCCACAATCCAGAAGTGCGAGAAAAGAAACTGTTAACATAGAACTTACGAATACAACTAGCTAGCTCAACTCTAAGTTGATGAGATCTCGCTGCCACTTTAGTATTGTGCTTAAATTCATCCGAACAATTACCATGAAAGTATTTATTTAAAAAGGCACAGAGAGGCAACCTTATGGCAATGGGCAAATGACTGAATCCGAGCCGCCATATCAGGACTAATAATAGTGCTGATTCTTCTTTGGATCTTATCAAGGACCTCTAGGAAAAAGCAGGGGCACCGGACCATATATGGCAGCAATATTCTAAGTATGGACAAATGGTAGACTTTACAGATATGCCAGATATATTCCGGAGAGAAAAATTGTCTTGCGATGGATTAAATGTAGTCTTTCCACTTCATGTCAGCTGAGAACGTTAACCCGAGAAGGCGCAATGAGAGACTTTATTGGAGGGTAGCATCAGCCTTTCTGATGGAAAGCAGAGGTGTCTCCCAGATGAGTAATGGAGAGAAGTTTAACTGTTACCCCAGTTAACGACAGTCCTGCGGTCGCTTTGCATATCTGCGGTTAATTCTGGCGTTGTCTGGACGATCAGCCTTACTACCCAGGCAGGGGTAAATGGTAGTGTCGTCAGCGTAGATGCCAAGTTGATGTCATCGGGAAGGTCGTTAATGAATATTAAAAACAGCGTAAGACCAAGAATATAGCCTGGGTGAGACCCGCGTTAGTACGAAAGGATGTAGACGAGTGGCCATTCAAGACAACTTTCATTACACAATTTGAGAGGAACTGCTGGATCAGTTCAAAAACCGATTTTATCTCGAACATGATAGAAAATAGTCAACCAACTTTACTGAAAAACATGACAGAATGAGTAATAATGATATTTGCAGAAAAAAATGTATATCAGTTCAAAGATGGTCTTAAATAAATTCAGAAAATTATTGAATGTTTTTGGATAAATCTTTTTAGTGACACGATTCACAGATAAGATTCTTTAACGTAAAGAATATATTCATGCAAAACAACGCGCCTTCATATTCTTTCAAATTATTACCAACATTGTGTAATTGATGAAAAATCCCAAGCCTCTCCAGGGCTTACGGATATATCACAGTACGATCCGCAAAGTTAAACAACGCCGAGCCTGGTCAATACCTAGATGGGTGACCGCTTGGGAATACCAGGTGCTGTAAACTTTGATGTGCAGATAACATAATGAAAAACGGTTGGGAATTATTAATCGGACAGCCTAGTTCCAATTCCAGCGGCTATCAAATGATTGCTCTTAAAATTTTCCGGACTGAAGCAGTCACCGGTTCATCGTCTGCCAAAATGATAATTTCTAAAAATCGACTATTTACGAGCTAATTTATTAAAATATTCTCTTGCATCATAGAATAACATATACTATATTTTGATATTTTGGGGCCCTCTCTACCTTGTTTGAATATGTGCCGTATCACTTGAGCAAGTGGGCGATTGTGACCCTCCATAACATCGTAATCTGGTAACTCTAAGCAAGATTATGTGCATGAAAATAGTTTAAATTGTTTGAGATCGAGTCAAGAAGGTCATTACTAACTATATTTTAGTCAGCTTTTTCCATGCCTACGATTGGTAGATAGATAAAATTCCGACTGATTTCGAAGTACTGTACTGGACCCCTAGCTCGTTCGACAAACGACATTTATATGACTCATGCTCAGACCTTCACAACTAAGATCCGTCTTGCCACTTGCACAGACGCGAACCATCCTTATTCCTTTCGTATTATATTAGTGAGATGTTTCACTCAAGCAGATTCTTCTAAAAAACCACTGCCTTGGGAAACCGACTCGCAAGAGGTTGTTTCCCGATCATTAGACAATTCTTTCTTTCTATGTGCTGCGCCCTTTCAGGACTTAAGTGATTCTTCACCTCTCTCTATCCTTTGCAGCTATCGACAAGTTTTTTTCCCTCCGCAACCTCCCCCAGACCACGATCTGTCATCCACTTGCATAAGCCCGCTAGGTATCTCATGCGTTATTTGCCCTTGTCTCTCTTTCCCTCTATTCGACCCGTGAGTATCAGATTCTCTAGGCCCTCCTTTCTCATTATGTGTCATTTTTGGAAGTGCTATCTGATGATCCGGAGTCCTTTAAAAGGGCTCTGGTGAAATAAATTATTATAATGGAACCTTAAAATATATATATATAAGCATAATGGTGACAATAGATACACAGAAACTTAATCTTCCATATATTTTCTCTGCGTCAGTCGATTCTTTTAATGTACGTAAACTATAATTATAAACTTTTGAAAAGTAAAACTTTCACTGAAATATCTCTATAGGTTTTCATCTGAAATCAAGAAAATGCGAAGATTGAGACAATATATGGGAAAAAGGTGTCATTCGAAACTGACGCCAGGGCAATAACAAATTAAAAAGGAAACAACAACAATTAAGAGATAGTTGCAAGTTCCTCAAAACATCCAGTCTCTCGATCAGATGGCTTCTTGCTGGGCGTAGCTTATCGTTATACTAGCGACATATAATAGCAGATTAGTTTTGACAAAATTTTCTTTACTGTGTAAGATTCGGTGAGTATAAAATATTTATTCAATCTTTGAACTGATCTATTAAATCGATAATTATATTTACTACTGGTCACGCAGACCAGTAACTTGATGCAAACACGAAGTCTCACAAATAGACAGTGTGGTCCAATTTCTGCGAGAAAAAAACTGTGAGGAGGTCACCAAAACGATCTGGGATCAGTTCTTCTCAAAGTAGTGTTCCGCGGAGCGATTCCGGTAGGCAAATCACAAACTATCCTTACGTGGCTACTGTCCAGGCCACGCTAACGAATTATTTGTAAAGATTAAGAACATATAATATTTGTTTTTGTCGTAATAAACTGCTTATTTTTTATTGCTTTTTATATGATTTGAAATTGAATTATTTTTTTGCAAATGAAATGGAAGATAAAAGTAGTGAAATTTTATCATAGTCATTTATATATATATATATATATATATATATATATATATAAAAGTGAACATAAAGTCAACACTTAGAGGCGACAGTCTATTTCATGCTATATGCAATCGTCAGGCCGTGGCATGAAACAGACTGTCGCCTCTAAGTGTTGACTTCTATGTTCACTTTTATATTTACACACGCTCTATCTCTGATATTGAGCACTTTATCCCATAAATATAGCACACCTTAAGACTATATTTATATATATATATATATATGTGTGTGTGTTTAGGCAGCAATCTTTCTTTCATGCACATTTCATTGAATACGACAGACAAGGTGCTTTTATTTAGGTTTTTATACAATTTCTCATGCGATCTAATAATTTTGTTTCTTTTCACATGATAAATTATATAAAAACTGTCCGAATGTTCTTTTTATCCGAGCGCTTTAATATTTAATCCTTGAAAATGGCTAAATGTATAGCCGAAAGAGTTTACTTCCCCAATAATTACACTATTAACCTGTTAACTTCCCCACATATACGCATAAACTATGCCTCTTGTTCTGTAATACCCTACCTCGAGTGGCTCCAGGGATTTGTGTCGGGTGAATAACATTTAAAAAAATATTAAGACTAGCCATTCCGTGTATATTTTCGTATTCCTTTATTAAGAAGGAAGTTCCATTCAGACATCTTCTCAAGAATTACTAAATTTTGGAATAAACTCCTGTGAGAATGGATCGCAGATCACTACGCTTCAAGTCCAGAATCAACCATTATGTATCCAACATAGACTCGTAATATTTCACGTCTTACTTCCTGCTCTTCCAACATTGCAACAACCTTGTTCAATAACCCCCGTTGGCCTTGGATGAGATGAATAATAGCGTACAAAAACAAAGTCCCATCTTCAAGTCTAGGGCCAACCGTTATATACCCTCCATATCTTCATAATGTGCACTCCTTACTTCTTTCTCTTATGACCTTTCAACGAGCTTCTTAAGTAACTCTCGTGTGCCTTGTATTAAGTGAATAATAGCGTACAAAAAGGACTCCCGAGAGGACGCTTCCTCGATCATTAGAATTCTAGGATCAACCATTATCTATCCTAAATACCCTCATAATATTTCATTTCTTATGTTGATACAGCAACTTCATTCCGTAAGACACTACATTAAGTGCCTCTTATACATTGTATTATGTGAAAATTAGTAGATATTATTGTGTAGGATGTTTGCGTTGTCGCAACTATCCTACGCACGGAAAATAACAAATTCAAGCTACAGATCCTCGAGGCGATCTACATTAGAAAATTAAAGCCGGCACTGAACAGTTGCAGTAATGCGCTGAAATGCTTATAAAGGAACAGTTTTTTTTTCACGTTTGATGAAATAAAATAAAAATAATAAAAATTCCTAGACGTTCGGAACTCAAGTTAAAGTGACGCGTTTTGTCGAAGCTCCAAAAAATTAATGGACTTTAAGTTTAACTGAAAACGTATTGCTAAAAGTTAACATACTAATTTAATAGAATTTGCAAAGTAAGGTGTGCATTTCTTAAATAGTGTAAGTGAGCCTTGCTTGTTATGGCTTCCTGTAGCTTAATGTACCTGCCTTGAACGATGATTACAAATGAACACAGTTTCTTTTCGAGAGGCGCATTAATAAGCTATTCGATCACTAGTCTAGCAGTTCAACTGTTTAAATGCAAGGGTAATAGCAGAATTACGTGTATCGATGAGATACCACATTTATCATAATAAAGTTTAATCGTATTAAAAAATTCATTAATTGCTTTAAAAATATAGGTTAAGTAAATATATGCTTTGATATTAGACCCAGCATCTTGTCGTTATACAAACAAGGATTCAGCAATTGAATACTCCTGCCTTCCTCAGGTTTCTTTATTTTTTTGTACTCGGTAACCTTTAAGAATTTTGAGGAAATTGTGGAGAACTTTGATGCATGCGGAAAATTGCGTTGGAAACAAAGAAAGAGTAATGAACTTTTATGTAATATCTGATCCTGTATATGCCAGTGAATGCTCGACAATCTTCTCAAAGAGGCAACAGAAATGTGGTTATACAGAAGAATATTGGGAATGGTTGGCAGATCAGGGGTTAGTAGAAATAGCAAAAAGACAGATTTTTCTGAGAGCTACAAAGGGCAGGATATAGTCGAGAGGCATAATCACCCAATTCCGGAAGAGAAAGACACATAGAAGAAGAAGCCATCTAATTTCGAATCGATTCCTTCATCTTTTATTCACTCTACAGCGTTTATAATGGCCAAATACTGCAATATGATAGCTTTAACTCACAAGGTGAGATTCTGATATAACGCCAAACTGAATCCACTGACCAATGTCAAAATGATGCAAGATTTATTTTATCTGTTTTATAATTCGACTTATCCCCCATTATGCCATTATTTTAGGTCTGAACCATAGCCGGATATTTGCTTGGCGAGGGTTAATCTAGTCTGCTTAACAGGTAATGATCCAGACTTTTGAATCGTAATGCCGGAAATGCTAAATGTTTGACGCATGTGCAAACATACATAGACACAAGATAGTTCGTATATTTGACTCGCCTTGGCAATAATTACGAACAAACCTACATGTCGCTGCTTAATATCAAATGTGGCCAGCCGGCGAGTGAGCCAAACGATGACAGGAACGGAGGCGCGGCACACAAGTGAGACAGGAAAATGAATACTAAATCAACTTAGGTAATGACTTGATGAACATAATTAGTCAAGAGTAATGTTTGATTAATTTGTAGGTTAAGAGGAAGAGTAGACTGGGATAACGTACTGTCTGATTGGCTGCTTAACGGACTGGACAAGAGTCTGCGATCGATAAGTTTACAGAAGATAGTTTTCTTGGTCTTTCCGAAAAGACATCCTTCTACAATCCAGTTCTCGTTCGCTCCAAAATATGTTGACAAGATTATCGATCAGAATTAAATTCTTGCTGGGCTAGGGACATTACGCTAGCATTCTCTCTCTCTCATTCTCTCTCTCTCTCATTCTCTCTCTCTAAATAATTCGATCGAGCATTGGAAGATGAAGGGGTGATTTTATAAACCATGTCTGCTGCTGCTGCTCTTCAACTAGAATTGAGCTATCCTAGACACTGACATCTTCCGTATAGTAAAGACGATAAAATGTGTCTGTCTGCCGTGCGTCGATAGCTTATTGATGCCAAATCGGTCGGGATTCAATCCCAGTTTGAAGAAATCTCATGTGAAGTCATAGTGATGAGCTGTGATACAGCGAAACAGTCTGTCAGTTGGTGACTATATATATATATATATATATATATATATATATATATTCATTAGGGTCTGACTATATATATATATATATATATATATATATATATATATATATATATATATATATATAATTGTATATATATATATATAAATATATATCGTTAATATCTCAGTTTTTAACATGTACAGGGTAAATTGTCGCCATTTATATTTTTAATTTCGCCTATGAGCCTTGATTGTTTTTGAATTTGTCGACCGCACAGTATTATAGAGTCCGTTGGGCATCGTCTGTGAGAAAAAACGAACACTACAACGCAATTCACTCTGGGAGAATTTTGGAAACTGCATGCTGTACTACTTGGTATTCGAACCAGAAGTGGCAATACGATCATTTCTGAATTTTTGGTGTCAATCTGAGGACTGTGCAGAGGATTCGGAAAGAGTTGGATGAGTCTAATGGTGATTACAAAGGTACCACACGAAAACGCACTCTGACCCTTCTGATAAAAAAAGAACTCTCGAATTTGTTGTACGCCCCAGACTCAACTTGGAGGCCTACATCAAGTTCCTTGAGGAGGTAATGTTGCCTCAGGTCAAAAGTGTGACTGTTGAAAGATACTATGAGTGGCAACAGGACTTTGCACCATGCTACACAAGCATGACTGTCAGACAATTTTTGCAAACACATCACCACTTAAATCTGGCCACATAACCTCCCTGATTATTATGAGTGGGTCGTAGCTGAGCAAGACACCAACAAAACTGCTTGTAATACTAAAGATGAACTGAAAGCAAGTATTACGGTAGTATTCACCAACTCAGCTTAACCAAGGAGGTCGTCCAGAAGATTTGCAGGCGATTCCGAAATCATCTGAAAACCGTGCTTGAAGCCAATGGCGATTTTATTGAACAAATTTACTCTTTAAGCTATTTTTGTGTAATTTTGGTACAAATATCTGTTAAAATGTGATGACAGTTCTATTTTCATTTTTGTGTACTTCAGACGACAATTTATCCATCTCACGTGTGTATCCATCTGTTTATATCCATCTATTTATATCTATCTATCTATCCCATTCTGTTATCTATCTATCTATCTATCTATCCCATTCTGTTCATATCTATTATCTATCTATCTATCTATCTATCTATCTATCTATCTATCCCATTCTGTTCATATTCATCTATCTATCTATCTATCTATCCTATCTATCCCATTCTGTTCATATTCATCTATCTATCTATCTATCTATCTATCTATCTATCTATCCCATTCTGTTCATATCTATCTATCTATCTATCTATCTATCTATCTATCTATCTATCCCATTAATATATCTATCTATCTATCTATCTATCTATCCCATTCTGTTCATTCATTATCTATCTATCTATCTATCTATCTATCTATCTATCTAAATTCTGTTCAAATCTA